>BSBK01013271.1:0-20000 GCA_027943335.1 Chamaecyparis obtusa
CTGTATATTACCATTATCGTTGTTATAATAAAGAAAATCCTCTCTTTTTCATTATACGATATTTCCATACATTTTAAGACACAAATTTGTGTGACCTATGAGGGTTTTACCATAACAGATGAATTTTATATATCCTTATTTGAAGAACTAAAAATATTTGAAAATCTATCTAAAAAGAAGTGATCATGGCTTTATGATAAACATACAATATCAGTACTTTATATTACATATTCTCTCATTTATATTACTACACATAAGTATATAATAGTTCTCTATTGGTTCTATGCTATTCTTTCATTACATTCCAATTGTTGTAGCTGAATAGCATTATAACTACTTTGAAGAACCTAATACAATGACTATTCCCATGCTTGCGTGTGATCACGATTCTTGATGTTTCTAGCATGATGGTGTCATATAGTAATTGATCTTCAAACTGGTTCCTATGATAATTACTACCTTTGTCATGATGAGATAATACTAATATCTTTAAAAGAGAGTGAATAGAAATCCTTGAAATAGAAGACCTGAAATAACTTTTTAATCATCCATGGACTTCATTTAGTAGCTTCATCATTTTGACCCTTCAGAATAATAGTCGGTATCTTTTAAGTTTGAAACCTCTAATGATACATCATGCTTCTTCTATGATGTAGAATACGTTCAATAAACATTCATTACACCTCTCACATATCATTATCCCCCGATACATTAGCTGATAAGTATTATTGCTAATTATTTGAACCTTGTTGAATCCTTGTTGGAATGAACATGCCTCTTCTTTTATTCTTCTGTAAATAGATATCTTTAAGTCTGATCCTTGATTGATGTTTTATTGGTGTTCTATTAATATTTTCTACTTCATGGTAATGCTCTTTTCTTAGTACTTTATTTATTTCAAAACCTAACGGTTTTGCATTCTTTTTTTCATGATGTTATAGTGGGTTGGTTGTTATCTACTGATCTTTATTATTCATGAGATTGTATCCTAAAACTTTTTAAAAAAAACATTCTCTAGCCACATCTCTTGGCACTGTATCTCTTATTGATATTATTTCTTATGTCTTAGGCACTGATTTTGGTACAATGTGATCAGGATTTCATATCTGTTCCACAAAGCTCAATGCTGAATTCTTCTCTCTTCTCCTCTGACTATTACCTCATAACAAAATGATGAATACATTATTTAGAATAGATGCTTTACTCAACTGAAACATATTGTTACTGTTTAATTTATCTTGACATAATTGTTCTTAAAATGAAATTCCTTAGTACCTTATCAATTATCAATTGTCCAATATGGTCCTATTATTGTAGAAGTACTCAAATAGATGTTTTTTACACATGTAAGACTTCACACCTTTTTGTTCCCTTTTGTTTCTTTATCCTCATTTCTCTTATCAAGATGACAGGCAGAAAAATACACGTTCTTTCTGAAAAAGAAGTAAATTTTTAATGAATTTGTTACTTATAGCAACATAACCTCATTTTGTTTTCATTCTCTCTATTCTTTAAACAAAGATTCTATAGTGAGTGTTCCGATTACATTATCATTGTAGATCATTTTTGCATTAATATTCTTATGAAGATTGTTTTCCTCTTGTAGCTATAGCTCTAGGCTTAATTGATATTCTATTGATACCATTCCATTCATTGATAGTGTCACTTTCCCGTTTAATTTGTACCTATGATTATCTGAATATGCTCATGTTGTGACATGCTTGTAACTTTGAAGTGCATAAGTGCATGAATAAATAATGATTCCATTGAGACATATGACTGTTTTATTGATTTTATTAAATATATACACATGCACCTACAACATGAAATTGATGGAGGAAGATATACACATTACAATACTGAAGATAACAGAACAGAGTGAACAGAGTAAACAGAGTATATATTAATGCCAAATTTTTTGATTTACAGAGAGCTGCCAAAAAGCTCACAAAATATACATATATCTTGCAGAGACAGAGTACTCAAAAACCAAGAAAAAACATTCCCCTTCTTTACAAAATATTCTTCCTGTAGAAAGTTCTCGAATTGCCTGGATTACATCCGATTGAGAGAAACGTCAGAGAAAAAAGAATATAAAATATACTGCATTTAATATAGTAATTGGCGGAAGAAAAATGGGCTGATCACATGATCGCATGAATAAAATAATGCTCATGCGATCATGCGACAAGAGCAATAGAGGGGGCCCACGCTGGATTGTTAGTCGCAAGATCGCATAGATAATAAAGCTGCCTTGAGTCTATGCGACAAAGCCAAAAACTAAAATGTCAAGTAAATAGAGGGGGCCCACTCAAAATAAGATATCGCATGAGTGGGAATGAGGCCATGCGATCATGCGACAAGGCATGAGGCACAGCCGGAGGTAGGTGCAGAAGATGGACGGAAGTAGGGGCAATTAATGCAAAGAGGCGGAAACGGGAGTGTGGTCACATGATCACAAGAGAGGAGAGAGAAGCCTTGCGATCATGTGACAAGGCTTAAAGAAAGAGCCCAGGTAGGTGGGAAGAAAAAGAAGGGAAGATTACTATGCCAGGCTGGAACCCACATCGGCAAACACAGCGTACTTCAACACTCCCCCTTAATCTTCACTGTTACGTATGTCCAGAATGTCGATTTCTTCCCGAAGATGTTCAAAAGTGTTCTTTGCCAATGGTTTTGAGAAAATGTCAGCCAGTTGTTCATTGGACCTGCAAAACTGAAGATGAATGTCACCATTGTTTACCAATTCTTTGATAAAGTGATATCTAGTATCAATATGTTTACTCCGTTTATGGAATACATGGTTTTTAGATAAGGCTATTGCTGAATTATTATCATAGTAAATTTTCGTAGCTTCTTCTTGATGATGTCCCAAATTTGAAAGTACTCTCCTCAACCAAACTGCTTGACAAGATGCTAATGTTGCTACTACATACTCTGCTTCAGCTGATGAGAGAGTAACAATTGATTATTTCTTTGATGCCCAAGAGATAGCACCGGAACCTAGATGAAAAATGTATCTGAAAGTGTTTTTTCTATCATCTATGCTACCTCCCCAATCACTGTCTGTATATCCAATCAGTTTGTAATCATTTGAAGAAGTATACAAAATTCCAAAATTCTTTGTTCCAGCTATGTATCTCAAAATTCTTTTTCCAGCTTTCAAATGTGACTCTTTCGATTTCTCCATGAATCTGAAAATAAGGCTAACACCAAACATGATATCCGATCTTGTGGCGGTTAAATACATGAGGCTGCCCACTAATCTTTTGAATAAAGTTGGATCTACACATGGACCTTGATCATCCTTGCTAAGCTTCAAACCCAATGCAACTGGTGTAGGGGCTAGATTCACATTAGTCATCTTAAATCTTTTCAACAATTCACTAGCATACTTGCTTTGACATATAAAAATCCCTTGATCATTTTGACTTACCTCCATGCCAAGAAAGTATCTCATGAGGCCCAAATTAGTCATATCAAATTCTTTTTTCATGGCTGCCTTGAATGTGTTAGTTTGCATATTACTTGTGAATATCAGATCATCTATATACAAACAAACTATCAAAAATTTCTCCTTCATCATTCACTTTGATATACAAAGTAGGTTCATTACCGCACTTGTTAAAGCCATTGTTCACAAAATAGGAATCTATCATGCTGTACCATGCTCTAGGAGCTTGTTTCAAACCATATAATGCCTTTTTCAATCTGCAAACTTTATGTTCTTCTCCCAAAACTTCATAACTAGGTGGCTGACTTACATAAACCTCTTCTTCCAAAATTCCATTTAAGAATGCTGATTTGATGTCCATTGATAAACTTTCCATTTTTTTTGGGCTGCAATAGATATGACCATTCTTATTGTATCCATTCTTGCTACGGGTGCAAATGTTTCATTGAAATCTATACCGGGCCTTTGTGTACAACCTTTTGCCACTAGTCTTGCCTTGTGCTTTACAACTTTTCCATCAACATCATACTTTGTCTTATAAATCCATTTAACTCCGATCACATCCTTGCCTTTAGGAAGCTCTACTAGATCCCAAGTTTCATTCTTTTCTATTGACTGAATTTCTTCATCCATAGCTGCAATCCATTTGTCTTCTTTTATGGCTTCTTCAAAATAAATTGGATCACCTTGTGTTAACAATGCAAAATCACAATAAAAATCAGCATTTTCATCTTCTTGAGTTTCATCATAAATCTCTCTAAGACTTCTTGTCTTCTTTGATGTGTTTATGGACCTAGACCTTAAAGATGCAAGTGTAGGATCAGAAGATTCGCTGCTGTTATTAGTGGGATTTGGAGTGCTGGGTGCTCTTGAAGGTGTTCTAGGTGCATTTGCTTGTGTAGGAGGATTTGAAACCTGAATTTCATCCTCTTCATTCTCTTGTAGAACATTAGGAGTGGTTGAATTTATTTTGTCTATGCTGCCATCTCATGTCTCTTCTTCAACAAATTCAACATCACGACTTATTATCAGCTTCTTAGTAATAGGATTGTATAGCTTATATGCCTTTGAGTGTTCACTATATCCCACAAATATGCATTTTTCTCCTTTGTCATCTAATTTTCTTCTTAACTCTTGAGGTATCAATGAGTATGCCACATATCGAAAAACTCTTAAATGTGATATGTTATGTTTTCTTTTGCTCCAAGCTTCTTCTAGTGTTTTATTTATCACTACTTTTGTTGGACACCTATTCAAAATATATACCAAACATGCAACTGCTTCAGCCCAATATTCATTTGGTAGATGTTTTGCCTTTATCATACTACGTGCCATTTCCATGATTGTTCTATTCTTTCTCTCTGCTACTCCATTTTGTTGAGGTGTATATCTTGCTGTAAATTGTTTGTGTATGCCATTTTCTTTGCAAAAATTTTGAAATTCAATTGAGACATATTCTCCACCTTGATCGGTTCTCAATGTCTTGATAGAATATCCACTTTCTTTTTCAACTTTTGCCTTAAAATCCTTGAAAATAGCAAATGTATCAGATTTATACTTCAAGAAATAAACCCATGCTTTTCTACTGAAATCATCAATGAACGTTATGAAATAAATTTTTCCAGTAATGGAAGGTGTTTGCATAGGTCCACAAATGTCTGAATGTACTATCTCTAATGGTTGTTTTTCTCTATATGATTCCCCAACTGGAAATGATTTCCTATGTTGCTTTGCTAGTATGCAACTCTCACATGTGGTTTTAAGTGGCTCTATTTGTGGCAACCCATATAGCATTTTCTTCTTGTATAACAGTTGTAATCCTTTGAAGTTTAAATGCCCAAGCCTTAAATGCCATAGCCAAGATTCATTTTTGTATGAGGCTTTAAAAGCTATTTCAGCAACCTTTTGTAAATCTTGTGGCTCTATCATTAATCTACTTTGAATTCTTAATGGGAACATCCTATTCTTTGTCATTTCAACTCTTGCAATCAGCCTATTGCTTGGTTTCTTATCTAGGATCACACATTCACCATTCTCAAAGTGTACTCTATAACCCTTTTGTACCAATTGCCCAATACTTATAAGGTTGTGTTGTAATCCGAGAACATAGTAAACATCTTAAATTTGTTTATCTTTGCCTTGTTTTGTTTTTATGTTAATTGATCCTTTGCCTATAACTGCAACTCTTTGATCATTTCCCAATTTAACTTCTGATTTTACTGAATCATCTATTGTTGAAAATGTTTCCTTCTTACAACTCATATGGTTACTGCATCCACTATCTAAGAACCATAGTTCTTTAGAACTTTCTTGTGCTACATTGCATGCTATGAATATTGTGTCCTGTTCACTAGTGTTTGACTGATTTTCATTTGTGAAATGTGCCTTTTGCTTATTCAAATCATATTGCTTTTTCCTACATTCTGATGCATAATGCCCAACTTTGCTACAGTAGTGACATTGGATGTTAGATTTGTCATACCTTTCTCCTTGATGATGGCTTTGAAAGTGACTGCTCCCCCTTCCTCTTGTTGATGTTGAATGGGTATTTGGGCTTGATGGTGGTCTTCTACTTTCAAATTGTGTGTTTTCTCTTCTCCCCTTGATGAAAAATGTCCTCTGCCTCTGCTGTTGTTTGATCTCCCTCTTGACTTGCCAAATGAGAGCTGATTCTTGAATGCATTTTCAAATGATGATGACCTAGTTTAGTCCAGTCTTTTCTCATGGACTAAAAGTGACCCCATTAATTCATCTACTGATAATATAGAAAGATCTTTGGCCTCTTGAATGGCTATTACTACAACATCAAATTTAACAGATAGACTTCTAAGTATTTTTTCCACAATCTTTTGATCTTCAACAATGTCTCCATAGGACCTTAACTGGTTTACTATTGACATTGCATGAGTGAAAAATGCATCTATTGAATCCGAGTCTTTCATTTGTAGATTTTCAAAATCCATTCTAAGTATTTGCAATTTTGCCATTATTACCTTGCATGTGCCTTGGTATGCTGTTTGCAGACTATCCCATGCTTGTTTTGATCTTGTGGCAACTGCAACCTTTGGAAAGATTGATTCTTCCATTGCTTGTTGAATGAAAAACAATGCCTTTGCATCCTTCTTCTTATTTTCCTTCAATAGATCTTTATCAACTTGTGAAAGGGCCTGATATGCCTACTGGTCTGGTGGTTCAGGAAACCCATTTTCCACTAAATCCCAAACATTTTGAGAATGAAAGAGAGTCTTCATTTTTATGCTCCAATAGTCATAATTTTTTCCATTAAATATTGGAATATGAGGCTGAGAAATACTCCCACTGGTTCTTGCCATGGTTTACCAGTAATACTTTTTCTCCCTTTTCTTTCTTCTCTGATTTGCTCTTTACCCACGATGAAATTTTGCCAAGAAATAATACCCAGATCCTTTTTTTTGTGCTTCAATCTCCAACAGATATTTTCCCTTCAATAACAACCTACTCTGATACCAATTTGATGGAGGAAGATACACACATTACAATACTGAAGATAACAGAATAGAGTGAATAGAGTAAACAAAGTATATATTAATGCCAAATTTTTTAGTTTACAAAGAGCTGCCAGAAAGCTCACAAAATATACATATATCTTGCAGAGACAGAGTACTCAAAAACTGAGAAAAAACATTTCCCTTCTTTACAAAATATACTTCCTATAGAAAGTTCTCGAATTGCGTAGATTACATCTGATTGAGAGAAACGTCAGAGAAAAAAGAATATAAAATATACTGCATTTAATATAGTAGTTGGCGGAAGAAAAACAAGCTGGTCACATGATCGCATGATCGCATGAATAAAATAATGCTCATGCGATCATGCGACAAGAGCAATAGAGGGGGCCCAAGCTGGATTGTTAGTCACAAGATCGCATAGATAATAAAGTTGCCTTGAGTTTATGCGACAAAGCCAAAAACTAAAATGTCGAGTAAATAGAGGGGGCCCACTCAAAATAAGATATCGCAAGTTTGCATAAAAAAAATCCTGGGAAAAAGGAGAGGTCGCATGATCGCATAAGTGGGAATGAGGCCATGCGATCATGCGACAAGGCATGAGGCACAACTAGAGGTAGGTGCGAAAGGTGGACGGAAGAAGGGGTAGTTAATGCAGAGAGGCAGAAAGGGGAGTGTGGTCACATGATCACAAGAGAGGAGAGAGAATGATGAAGGGTGCTCCCCTTAATACCACAAGCACATAACAAAAATAGAGAAACAACAACAATAATATGCAAGAACAAAAAATTGGGTTCTTGTTATCTCCACAAATGTGGAATTACAAACTTTCAGAATTACAATATGCAAAGCCACATGGGCATTCCCTTACAATATTCTGTAGGAAAAAGCCTCGAATCAATACCCAGATCTACTACCCAGAACTATTCTGAACTGCCTAAGACAATAATACAGCCTTCCTTATATAGGCAATTTTCCACCGCCTGGGAAGGTTCCAGAATTTTAGCCAATAAGGCCGACCAAACTTAGAATTATTTTATTTTACATTTTATTACATCATAGTCGGCTCAAGATAACCTTTGAAACCTGAACAAAAATTTTGAAGAAAATTATTTTTCGCCATTTCAGGTGGCCCAACTTTCGAAGACCATAAGTCATCACCTGTTGACCCAATCGACTATTATAAACCCATTCAAAAATGCCACGAAGCGCTCTACAGGCTTGACCCACGCAAGCGCTTGTCACCCAAATTTTTGACCTCATTCGGGGCCTCTAAAGCCTTCAAAACTGAGTTCAAAGTTTCTGTACCCTGCTGCCAATACCGAAAATCTTCAATATCTTCCAATATACACTTGATCTAGCAATGAAACTTTACTGGCATACTTATATGACCAAAATGAACCTCCAAGAAAGAAATCAGATCATTCTAAGCACATACAAAAATTACCAAAAATAGTAACTTTCGATAAATAGCAGCTCTGCACAAAATAGCCCTTATTGAATATAAAAATAGAAATAAATTTTTTTTTTGGGTGATGCAAGATTGCTCTTACACCCAGGATGCTCCTGCATCAGAGAAGCCTTGCGATCATGCAACAAGGCTTAAAGAAAGAGCCTGGGTAGGTGGGAAGAAAAAGCAGGGAAGATTACTATGCCAGGTTGGAACCCACATTAGCAAACATAGCGTACTTCAACAGAAACAACTCAATAGATAAAATATGTCACTCTGATTTCATATTTCACTTTCTTTTCTAATTGCATGTCACTAAGTGTCATTTGATGGAAATAAACTATTTGATGTAGGAGTCAAGATTCATCCTTTATTATTATTTTAGACTACTACCACTTTTACCATTCCATAGGTACCCTCAAATATCTACAAGAAACTCCCAGAAACTAGCTGCGCCAGATACAACACATTAGTTCTCATCTTGACTTTCATTCGTGCCTATTTTTTTCTGCATTATTTTGAGAAATCCACAGCCTTTGTGGAATTACTTTGTACTTTACCTTTATAAATAAAATTGAAATATTTATATTGAAACTTTATCTATAAATATACCTTTTCAAACACTTTTCAAATCAATTTCATATAATTCTTTCATGAATGAAATCTTCTTTTCTACATAGTTTCTTTTACTTCCAATTTGAATAAAACTATTGAAATTTTAAAAGTTTAAAATGAATCAAATGTAAGTTTAATGTTGCCAACTATATGTCCGAATAAAGTCTCTAAAAAATTGAAGTTCAGATTTAAGAAATTTCCACCCTAATAGAAATAAAAGGTTTTATGCTAGTGAAGAGGACATTGTGTTTATTTCTATTAAGGAAGATATTCCTAATCAAGAGAAAGCCTTGGTTTTTCATGTTGATAAAATAAATGAATGGTTTATTGATAGTGGGGGTTCTCATCATATAACTGGTAAAGAAAATAAACTTCTTGTTAGATACGGTAACAATAGTCCTTATTTGATTAAAGCAAAAAGATCTATTAATTTTGATGGTAAGAATAGTACTAATGAGGTATTTTATGTTGAAGGCTTAAGACATAACTTTGTGAGCATTGGAAAGCTACTCGATAAGGGATACCAATTGAAATTCAGTGAAGGAATGCACAAAATCATTGGAAGCATTGGAAATCTAGTTGCATCTAGTACATAGATTGTAAGTAATCTTTTTCATTAAAAACTATTGAGAATAAGTGCTTGGTTGCTAAGATTTATGATAGTTGGTTGTGGCATAGAATATTTTGTCATTTTAACTCTGATATTATGGTGAAGTTTAGAACTATGAGTGCTATAAGAGATTTTCCTAAGCTAATGAAGCCTAAAAACATTTGCAAAGAATGTCAGTTAGGAAAACTAACTAGATCTAATTTTACTAATAAGACATACTCTTAAAATGGATTTCTATATTTGGTGCATATATATTTGTATGATACTACTAAGACAAGAATATATTATGGAGATAGATACTTCATGTTATTTATTGATGATTATTCAAGAATGATCTGTGTCACATTAAAGAGAGAATTGAGGAGCCTTTGAGAAGTTTCAAATATTGAAGATGATGGTTGAGATAGATTTTAGATAGAGATTGAGGTTCTTAAGATTAGACAGGGTGTAGATTTAAAATTCAATGATTTTTATGCTTTTTGTTAAGAACATAGGATAAAGAGACATAATTCTTTTCTACAGACCCCGTAGTAGAATGAATTTTTAGAGTGGAGGAATAGAACTATTCCGGACATAGCTAGAGCCATGATGATTGAAGTAAATATTTTGTGGATCTTCTGGAGAAAATAAGTGACCACTACAATACACACTTTGAACGGGTACAAATAAAGAAATGAACTGGTAAGACTCATTTTGAACTTTGGTATCATCATGTTCCTACAGTGAAGTATTTTAGTATTGTTTTTAGGAAATGTTATATTAAGAGAGATGAGGATATTGGAAAATTTTGATTCAGGAAGTGATGGAGGGATATTTATTAAATATTCTAATAAGAGGAAAGCATACAAATGTTATAACCTTGGAATGAATAAGATTGTTGAAAGTGAAAATTCCAGACTCAATGAAAATATGAAAAGACTAGAAAGAATATGCATGTATGATATAGTTGAAGAGGACAATCAGATTAAGGAAACTACATGTAGAGTTAGATTAAAGATCAGAATGGTTTGGTAGAACAAGTTGAACTTGTTGATAATGAGGTAGATATTACAACCAAAGGATCTTCTACTAATCCTACTCCAAAGACTACAGAGTATCTAAGGATTAATTATTTTGAAAATATTAGTATTGGTGATAAGAATAGAAGTGTTTAAACTATAGGATGAATTGCTAGAGATGAAACATGTTTGTTATCTAAGTTTTAGCCTAAAGATTAAAATGAAGCATGTAATGATGAAAGTCAAATGAACGAAATGAAAGAGGACTTGATAATATTGAGAAGAAAAAGACCTAAATTCCTATTCATAGAACTATGAACAATAATGTGGTCATAACCAAATGGGTATTCAGAAAAAAGTTGAATGAGGATGGTAAGGTGATTCAAAACAAAGATAGGATGGTATGCAAAGGGTATTCTCAGATGCAAAAGGTGTTCATTTTAAAGAGAACTTTGCTCATGTAGCTAGACTTTAAGGTATTAGATTACTTCTTGCATATGCAACTTACAAAAAATTTAAAGTATGCAAGCTGGATGTTAAGTTTGCATTCTTGAATTCTCAGTTAGAAGAATATGTTTAAATTGATAAGGTTGATGGATTTCCACTAATCAAGGAACAAGATATGGTTTGTAAATTGCACAAATAATTGTATAGATTAAAGAAAGCTCCTAAACCGTGGTATGTCAGATTGGACAAATACTTGACAAAAAATAGATTCGGTAAAGGTACTATTGATAGTAACTTATATTTGAAAATAATTGATGATAATATATTTATTTTTGAAGTCTTTGTAGATGATATCATATTTGGTGGTGATGATAAAGTGAGTAAAGGTTTTGTTGATGAAATGAAAAATAAATTTGAGATGTGTATGATAGGTCAGATGAAATTGTTTGTTAAATTACATAGTTGCACAAGGGAATTTTCATTACATAGTGCAAATATGTCAGAGAATTGTTGAAGAAATTTCCTATGGAAGATTCAAAATAAGTAGAGAATCCTATGATTATTTCTTGATTGTCCTATTTTTCACACAACCTCTCCCCTTTGACATCATCCTATGATCATTCTATACAGTGATGAGTTTTGGGACTTCTCCTTAAGGTGAGTAGTCTTTTGAATAGGATGATGTCAAAGGGGGAGAGGTTGTGTGAAAAATAGGACAATCAAGAAAGATTATTCTAGGGAGAGATTGTGATGAGCGGTTTGAAGCTGGATATTTAGAGTGATGAGGTAGATATATTGATGTCTTTGTGCATTCATTAGTTTTTCACTTCATATGTTTCCATCAATGAAAAGGGGGAGATTGTTGAGAATTTTAGAGATTGTTGATTAGACCTTGTTTATGTATGTTGACATTAGTATTTTGTTATTGATGTCAACATACTATTATTTTGTAGACGATGTACTTAGTTTATTTAGAGAAGATGATTTTAGTTATTCAAGTGATATGTTGAGGATATTTTGTTGTGATTGTAGATAATGTATTAGATATGCCTATAGTTTATTGTGGTCAACCTACAAAGGTTCTCTTAATAGTTTGAGTTAGCTACATCATTGATTTATCAATTACTTGTATTTAGTGTTCTAGTTGTTCAGGAAGTTACAAAGATTGAGTTTCTACTATGATATTGATTGTATTGATTGATTAAGTTGGAGAAAATCTATTGGTAATGTTGGCATACATTTTTGTTTCCCCAACTAGTGTTGTTCATGATTTAGAGTTTGGAAAGTTATCTTTTAGTGTGATAGAGTTAGATGTTCAATATTTTTGATGATCAATATAGAGATGAGTTTGGGTTTTGAGATTGAGTTTTTGTGAAGGATCGAGAAGATATTATTTCTTCTTTTTATTATTCTTGGATCATTTTATGAAAATTTTAATGGTTAACACTGATTGTGATGATTGCATTTTGTGATTTTCTAGTGTGCTGGCATTTCTTCATTTAGGTCCTAGCTGACTTGGTGAAGTAATGTGTTGTGATTCTTGGTTTGCATTTGGTGAAGTTATTACATGTTTGAGGATCAAGTTTTGGGTCCTATCTAAGTCTTGGCTTCCTTTATTTAGATCACTTTATAGTTTGAGTATAATTTTTATATGATTTGTTCTTATAGGTCTTAGTTGACCTTGTTGTGGATTATTTTCTATAATATGTGAAAATAGACAATAATTTCTAATTGTGATGTGTGTGTAAAGATAGAAGGAAAGAAAGAGGATATTTTTTTCTTTGATTGAGTAATAAACTATACATCATTCAAACTATATTGGCATTTCTAATTATGTGAGTCAGTTTAGTCATATTGGACAATTTTTCCACCTTTGTGAATTGTAATCAAAGATTAATCAGTGAGCCCAGCTAAGAGCTATATCATTGTATTTTATTGTGTGAAGAGAGATCTAGCTAGTGGGCCTATGAATGCATGTGCATTCCTATTTTGTTTTTCATTTTATGTGAAGTGATTAATACTTTTAGTAGTGTACATTTATTTAGCGGGTTTGACTCCCACCGACTTTTCCTAAAGAAAAAATATGGCATTTTGTGTTATGTATCGTGGATCTTATATTATAGTTTATCAATTAGATCATTAAGTGTGTTAAAGTTTAAGAATTATTTTACAACTAATTCATCCCCCTATTAGTTGTTCTTGTCTTCTTCAGGCCTAACACTTAATCCCTCTCATGCATCCTCTTATGAGGTATATTTATCTCCTCCTCCTCATCATTTGATTATGAAACTAACTCTCCTAGTCATGTCAACAAAGGAAATTGATGCACTATAAGCCACTATGCATACTTAATTGGAATCCTTGTGTTTTTCCATGTGATCTCTATGGATAGGGAAATAAAATACCATGTGCAGTCAAATTTTTTATAGGGGTTGTAAAATGGGAAAAATATAGGGAAATATACTACGTATATATGGGGGTTTTGAAGGAGGTGGTAGTTAAAATGATTTTTATAGGAAAGGGGGTGTAGGGGTAATAGGTGGGTATTGGATGGGGGTGAAAAAAAAGAGTTTGTGACAATATTTTTTTAAAATATGAATATCAATACACATGGTATGAACTAATTTCTTTAAGTGAATCCCCCCTTATATATACCACATCACTCTGCATATACCATGGAATTTGAAAAAGTGTCCTGAGCTCTACCCTTGCAACCTTAAATGATAGAGTATTTGGGCCCACTCTTTGCTCTCCCTCGAACTCTATGCAATATCACCTATATCTCTAGGAAGTTGATGTATCTTACCATGTTATCTTTGTAACCTCTTTGGTAGATTTATTTCAATGATATATGGCATCCTCTCTATCGAGAACCATGTTTGATAGAAATAAGATGAAACCTCTGTTTTCTCTTCCCAATGCTCACAATCTAGATATGGCATCCAAATCAACAAGTCCACTTAGTCAAACACATGTCTCCTGTATTCCATCTTTCTCATCTTTGGAATAGATGTTATCCATGTATACATATAGATATATGATTGTCTTTCTTCCTTAAGCTTGATGTGCACTTGTTGTGCATCATTGTAATTTTCTCCCATTCATATAGTAGTAATCAGGAAGCCTTGATGTCACACCCTTAAGAACATCTATGTTAATTTGGTAGTCAACATAATTGGTCCTCATTTTTTTATTTTCTAATCTCATTTTGGGACTTGGAACACACCCTTAAAATATGACAATGCTAAATTCAATTATAATATTTATAAAATATATGGCTTCTCATTAATGTTTGCAAACTTTAGTCCTCCGAAAAAAAATGTATAAGAATAATTCACAAGTAAATGAGGAAAGGTCAACTAAAATTCCTTCAAGTGAGGAGGGTTGAAAGGATTCATAAGATGGAGAGGAATAAAAATATTGATCATTTTATTTCTTCTTCATCAAAAGATAATTTGGTTATTGAAAATGACATGAAACCTAATGATGAAATTAATGCTACCATACTCCAATCATCCTAGTCTAGAGAAGGGATTCAAGAAGAAAGGAAAATATAAAGAAGATTATTAAGGAGTATGAAACAAATTCAAAAGCATTTCCTTTTATTTTAGAAAATAATGTAATTACTGAGCTCAACATAAGTTGCCCTATTTATGAAAGAAAAAGATGATGAGGAATCTTTAATGGAGTGGGCTTTAGTAAAGATTAAAAAAAGGGGAAAAGTAGGATGCAGGAGTACAAAAAAAGTAGGGGAGACCATCACACAAAGACTCAAGTGATAAAGAGATAGAGAATGACGTGGCTAGTAGAAAATAGTGGACCCAAGATGGTCTCATTGGTTTGAGGAAAAATAAGAAATGAAGAGTTAGAAAACTCAACAGGGAGGACACAAGGAAAATTCTAGGTATATTTATTCTTCTTTATTATTTGAAAGGCAGACTCCTCTAATAACTATCCCTCGTTCTTCACTAAGTCTTTTTTTAGACTTATTAAAGCTTCTTCTCTCTTAGAACCTATTACCCTCTATAGGTTTACTTCTCTATCCTCCTAGTCTCCCTGAGTTCCCCTAACAATTAAAATGCTTTCTTCTCCCATGAAATCACAATGGTAAGTCCATCCACTAGCCACTTGTCCTTGTCCTAATTACCTTGCAGGAGTGGAGGGCTCTTCTCCTTCTATTAAGGTTCAGTATATCTTATCGCCTAGTAAAACATAATTCCATATGCCTACATCCCTACAATAAAACTAAAAAAAAGTAAAGAATATACTGAGCCTTCATTTGTAATTAACAACAAGAATTTTCTTAACTATAGATAGAAATTGATATTTTTTATTCACCTTGGACACAATTGCAAAAATCAACAACTCAACTAAAAAAAAATCCAACTGAATCAAATTGATTCCAACTGATTCACATTGATTCAAACTTATCCAACCCCACTACCTGAAATACCAACGTTTTATATCGACCTCAGATTGGTTACGAAAAATTAAACAAAGCAAAAACCAACATTTTTCCCCTTCTGTGTACATTGGAAAAAATGACTCATCGGTGTATCCTATATTGATGATATGATCAGGGATCAACATAACCGATTCCTTTATCCTCTGCTAAGATAAATATTTTTGATGATCAATCTAACATAACCTGATGAATTAATTTTGCTTGGTCATAAATCATCCTAGCTTGTTCTGATGTCTTCATTAGGGGTTAGTCTAAAATAAAAAAACTCACTACGGCGACAGACCAATTTATCACGATGGACTATCGTCGTTGAGACTCCACACGACGTTCACTTTTGCAGGACTTAGCTCGACATTCATATCGGTGATTGGTTGGACTGAAAATGTACTTCACCGTTAGTGTTATCTGCCCCACTAAGTTGTCATCGGTATCACTCAATCGATCCCTTTGTAGGACTTACTTTACCTGATGCTCCTTGGGGACTCACTTGGCCATCTATCACCGAAAAGCTACAACTCATTCTATTTGCCAGTGAGAAAGACCCTATGTGCATACTCTGGAAAGAAAATCAAAATTTTGGGGCCAATAGCTAACCCCTAGGTGCTCCTACACCATTCTCCCAATGGTAAAAGAAGTCAAGTGAATGCTGTAGAGATCAGGTCCAAATTGATGTCGCGGTTCTTGAACTTTACTTCTAGGACCTATGTAGCCTATATTTCATCCATGCCTTTCTATTTGATCAAATTCTCCCTATACATTATGTGCCTAATATTCTTGCCTATCCTTGAGCACAAGATCTTTTCTGCGTGCGGGGAGGCATTTTTCTAATTTCTATAAACTCTGTGCTATCTCTATGAGGTCTAGGTCTTTTCGATTTTCCACACAAACAGGACCTTTATATTCTACTAGATCTTCTATGTTGAATATCAGAGAGATCCTTATTTTGTCAGGTAAGTCTACCTTGTAGGCATTGTTACCATATTTTGCTACAATCTAACAAGGTTCGATCCTTTAATTCATTTGGAGTTTATTGCATACTCCTTTCTGTAATCTAGCTCTACTCAAATGAACCATAACAAGGTCCCCTATGTGAAATGATAAGTATCTTTTCCTTGCATGAGTCTTTTGTTTTATTTTACTTCTATTATTAATCAAAGTTTGTTTAACAGGGTCATGGATCTCCTTTATGGACTAAGCAAAATTATTTGTATAACCACTTTTCTTGGTCATGGCTCCTAGATCTTTGATTTCACAAATACCTCTCGGGCGTATTTCCTAAATGATTTCAAATGGAATTTTTCCTATGGATCTGTTTAGAGTATCATTGTAAGCATATTCAGCTTATGAGATAACTTGGTCCATGTTTGACGATACTCCTTGGTGAGACACCTAGGAAAACTAACCAAGCTCTTGTTGAAAACTTCAGTCTTCCCATCATTTTATGGGCGATAACTAGACCCAAATGAGAGGTTGGTTTCAAGCTTCTTCCATAACATTTGAAAAAAAATGATTCATAAATTTAGAGTCCCTATCTAACAAAATTCTCATGGGAAATCCATGAATCCTTAAAACTTCCTTGAATAAAAATTTAGCAATCTGACATACATCATGAGTAGTTTTTCATGGTCATTTTGGGTCCTTATTCATTTTGGGTCAATAATAGTATCTCTAAACTAGTTCTAAGGTTTTATTAACAATCAAATATCCACTATGTGATCCATTGTGTTTCAATAAAATTAGATTCTCTCTGATTGAACCTCTAGGCACAAAAAGTTGTCCTCCCCTAAACAATACACCTTATTGAAGATAAAATCAAATTAATCACTATGAAAGTGACTTTGAGACTCTTTTTATACTTTATATGCAGCTAAGAAGTCCTCATCATCTAGGTAAAGTTCTTTGAAACTATCTAGACCAATGCTCCTTAATTGTACCTCTTGGACTTTCAGAAGCTTTCTACTCAAGGCACCTACCACTTTTTTGACCCATCCTTTCTTATGCTTGATGGTAAATGTGTAAGCTTGAATATACTGAACCTATGTCATCTATTTATGACTAAGTTTATCTTTATAATTTAAGAAACTTAATGTCTGATTATTAGTGTACACCACAAATTATTTTGGAAGGAGGTATTGCCTCTATTTCCTTAGATCTTGAACTAGGGAATATAGTTTTAAATCATAAGAAGAGTACTTCTTTGCATCACTAAGATTTTCACTATAAAATTCAATTGGTCTATCTTCCTAACTAAGGACTACACCTATGGAAATGTTGTTGGCATCGCACTAAATAGTGAATAATTTGTCAAAACTAGGTAGTACTAAGATTGGTTGTGTGTCTATCTTATTCTTCAAGGTTTCAAAACCCCTATTTTCTTTCTCATCTCACTAAAATTTATCTTTCATACCTCCTTTTAAAATGTCTAAGGCTAGTGCACATATTTTACTAAATTGCCTAATGGACTTCCTATAGAATTGTGCTAAGCCATGGAAACTCCTTACTCCAGTGCAAGATTTAGAAATTGGTCAGCTGATTATTTCCTCAACCTTTCTTGGATCCATTCTAAAATTTCCCTTTTATATTTCACAAAGCCCAAATAGATCATCTCATGCTTCATGAGCTCACAATTATCTAGATTTGTTGTTAGCTTCTCATCATGTAGCCTCTATAAAATAGTTTGTAAATTATTAAGGTGTTCACCTTTTGTCTTGGTAAAAAGTAAAATGTCAACAAGGTAGACTATGACAAATTTACCTATAAATTCTTACAACACCTCATTCATAAGTCTCATGAAAGTAGAGGGGGCATTTTTTAAGCCAAAAGCAATTATGAGCCACTCATACAACCTTTTAGTGGTTTTAAAAGATGTCTTCCATTTATCCCTCTCCTTGATCCTAATTTAATGGTAACCACTTTTAAGATCATTTTTTGTGAAGAACCTTGCTCCACCTAGGCAATCCATTAGGTCTTCTATTCTTGGTATAGGAAACCTATACCTTATAGTGATCTTTTTTATGGCTCTAGAGTCCGTACATAGCCTCCATGTAGTTCCTTTATTTGGGGCCAATACTATGGGAACTACACAAGGACTCACACTTTCCCTAATCAGACCATGATTAAGAATTTCTTGTATTTTCTTTGCAATCTCTTCATTTTGTTATGGGTTCATCGTATCTGAAGCTTTCTTTGGGAGTGAGGATCTTGGAATGAAGTCTATTTTATGGATAATAGCTCTCTTAGGAGGTAAAGTAGTAGGTTTTCTATCAATAACTATCTCCTTCTATTGACCCAGGATTTCTTACACCTCTATGAGAGTTTCTAGCTTTTTTTCTACCTTCTGAACTTTAGGTTTCAACACCAAAGAAAATACCACTCCTTCACCTTCTCTTAGAAACTAAAGATCTCCATCTCTCCCACCAAGAGTACATTAGGACCTACTATTCTCATTTCCCCTTCCTCTAACATTGAATAAATTTTAGATATGACCCCATCTTTCTTAAAAGAGTATGAGTTTTTGGCTCCATCATGAATGACCTGTCTATCAAACTTCCATGGTCTTCCCAATAGTAGATGACAAGAATGCATTGGAAATACATCACACACCACCCTATCTTTATATCTTTGTATTGAGAAGTCCACCCAAGGTCTCTCATTGAATAACACATGTTGATCTCTATTCATCCAAGTGACCCTATAGGATTTAGTGGGTGGAATTATTTGAAAATTTAACTTGCTAAATGTGTCATTAGAAATGATGTCATCAATGGATCTAGAATCAACAATAATCTTGTAAACCTTGCCTAAGATCTTGCACTTGATTCTAAATAAGGATCTCCTTTGGTTTGGCTCTTATCTAACTTATTCCTTGATGAATGTTCTCCTAATCATGATGTTGTCTCCTACCTTAGAATCTAATGCCACCCTCATCTATCTTGCTACTTGAGGTATCCTCTTGGACATAACTTACTCTTTTCTCTCCACCTTGAATTAAAGAAATATTCTTGGGACATCTATATGAAGGATGCCCAAACTAATGGAAATTTTAACACTTCATTGAAGACAAGTAAGATCCCCTTCCTTAGCCACTATATCTCCCTCTATAATTGTTTCTTATCCTCTACCCCTATTATAGCCACCTCCGTTACTGATTGCTTTCCCTTGTTGTTCTGTAAGATTGGTCTCACCTTGAGTTCTCTTCTCTAAATTTCTTCCTCCAAAGCCACCTCTATGACCTCTACCATCTCTTCCTTTGCCTCTACCTCAACTTCTTGTATTATGCTTCTTTTTAAGCTTCTCCTCCACCTTGAGATAAAGTTGAAAACATTAACGAATTGTTCTTGGAATAAAGAGGCTTATCTCCTCTTGTATACTCTGTTAGGATTAGGTAATACTAGGAGTGGGTTGGAACCAATAGTACTCAATTTTGATTTAAACTTTAAATAATTATAAAAAAACTATAACACTGCTGAAAAAAAA
>BSBK01013271.1:25000-42500 GCA_027943335.1 Chamaecyparis obtusa
CAGTACATGCTCTACTTTCATGGTTATAACCTCTATAATTACTTCATATCCCATGGGATAATACCATTTCATCCTTAGTTCTACTGCCTCAAAGTAGACACAATCCATTTCAACCATGAAACGGATGGTGTCCTCATACTTCTCAACATTATTCTCAGGTATTCTATACCTTTCCTTCATTTGTCTTTGTAGTATCTTTGTCATGGAAAATAGTTCACCATCAACCCAATTCTTGTCTTGTTTCCTATATCTCTCTGAAATCTGAATTCCAATAGGTCAATCTTCTTTCCATGCCCTAGGGTGCATGCCTGGAAACTTTTGAATGATGTGGATGTACATATGGACTAACAAGGACCCAAACCTAAATGTTTTAGTCCTATCTTCCTTTATCACCTTGACATTTTCAAGGAACTATTGTGCAAGTATTTTGTAGAGGTTATATTTCTTATTTTCCTTTACTATTTTGTATGCCATCATAAAAAATCTAGTTGATATAGATTTTTTTTTGTGACTATAAAATAACTTGTAACCCAACAACATTACTACCAACCTAACATCTTGTTGAAAGATGTCATTGATTGTCATCGCCCTCCTGTCCCACTTGGAATGAGTTAGGGTTTCTGTAGGTTTCCTTAAATTATTTTCTGATACAGGTAGGGCTCATTCATTATCAAGGCCTATAATTTCATGGATCATCTATGCACAAATCTTTACTAGTTGTTCCCCAATCCAAACAAACTCATCATGAACTCTTCTCACAATGATCTTAAACGATTCAAATTTTGTGAATTTTGTGAGTAGGGTTAGCTTAATGATGGATTGATCTTGTAGGTGTTTAAATTCTTCTGCCATGGATCCATCTTCCTCTATTATACTATCCAATTCATTGTAAATGTTTACATCTCCAATGATTTCATACTTCTAGTGTATGTATGCCCTAATGTCTTCTACATGCAATACGCCTATGGGGGTTTGTGAAAATGCTCCGTCTGGATCATCCATGCAAGACCTGAAAGGATGTCTCTTAAATTTATACCTAGGTCAACCCAAAACATCATATACCACTACTGCATCCATAACTTCACTATGATATTAGGTCTAAATACCTTAAACAAGCTTGAATTTGGTATTGTGCTTCACACAATCCTAAAATCTCTCTGCTAGATCACCGTAATACTTCACAACTCTTCTCTCCTTAGTCATTGATAATCAAATGGTGTATAAATGATATCTTCCTAGCCATTTTATCCTTTGAAAGTTGAGTGGGTGTATTAAACACAAGTAGCTCAACTTCACATCCTATCTAGTCAACATAAAACTCATGAACACACAGAATGAATCTCCAAGAGCTGCTCTCACATCCACAAACTCCAAAGTGTATGTACACCTAAGGTCACATGATATTACTCCACATATACATGGTCTAGATATATTATGTTATCTACATCCAATGCTCCCCTTAAGGCCATGCGAACTTCTAGTTTGATGCCTCAAATAAATCATCATGTGAAGACATAGTAGCATCAATTGTTTCTCCCTGAACTAATGCCTTGTTTTAAACTTTCACCTTCCATATCTTGTCATCCTCCTTGCTCTTTGATTTTGTGAATTGATTCTCAAATTCACTCATGTATTCATTAAAACTCTTACCATAGGAGGTGGTCCTCTTGGTTCACTTGGTCTTCTTGGTCCTCTTTTGTTGTCCTCTCTATTGTAAATACAAAACATTGCAATGTGTCCAAGGTTTTTCCATTTCTAACATGTAGGAGGTCTTCTTCTATCCCGATTTAGTAGTAGTTTACAATACCTTGTAGTGTGTCCAAGGTTGTTACATTTTTTATATGTGATCTTGGTTGTTGATTCTTCTCTGACATAATATTGCTTGTACCTAGATTGATCTAGTTTTTTGCAATCTTCTTTCTTGTATCCATATTTATAATAGTTAAAATAGTATTTGTTAAACGGTTTAGAGGTAACTTTACTTCTACAATCTCTTTTCATGTGTCCAACTTTGTTGCATCCAAAGAATCTACCTCTGAAAGGTCTGATATGTTCTTTAGGTTCATCATGAGTAGATTTTTCTTCATATATAGGTCTTTCTTCATTCTTTTCTCCACTTGCTTCTTCATTGGTTTTATAACTTTCTACTTCATCAAATCCAACTCTATTCATGTCTCCTTTAGGTTGATGTCTTGCTCTTTTATGATCAATTTTGTCGATGCTCATGTGCAACTTCTCAATGTGTAATTTTGCTTAAATGAGTTCAGCTTTAATGATCTAATTATAGTTCTCTAATTTCTTATATTTATCTTTGTAGTGGTCAAGTTCAATCTTCATCAGTCCTATATTCTCATTTTCTAATTTCAATAATTCTTCAACTTTTTTCTTAGCATCCTTTTCATGTTGAATTTCTTTTATCGTAAAAAGATTGATTTCCTCTTTTTCTTGTTGTAATCTCTTTACTTGATCTGATGTATCATTGTATGAATCTTCTCCCATTTTTTCCATAAGATCTTGTTTATGATTTCTCAAAACTTGCAATTGTTCCTTTAGTTTCCTAATGAAACCTTCTCTCTTCTTAGTTTGAATTTCAATGTACCATTCTTAGCCTTCTCTTTGTTCAGATCTTCAAGTGCTGCTTAAAATTGTTATCTCTATTTGAGCATTAAGTATTGTCATTAGAATCAAAGAAGATCAGTCACTTACCTATGCTAATAATTTGGTAAGAGGAATAACTACAAGCTACATACGCTAGTTGGTTAACTATATAAGTCTTCATACCGAGTAGTCTCAAGGAAACACCGTGAACTAAAAGGAAATAGTTTTAACTGAGCACCAGAGCAATTTTACTGAGCATCAATGTATAGTGACACTGAGCGTTAGTAAACACCGAGCAGACTAGACACCGACCACTAGTGTATTCACTAGAAGTATTGATAGTGTTTACTGAGAAATATAGTAAACATCATAGTAATCAGTTTTGGCACCTTTATCTATGAAAATGATTACAATAGAATCACAAAATATTTTACCAAGATCGAGGATCATTTATTATAGATGTAATCATTAAATGTGATGATAATCTCTATGTAATTGTTAGATCTAGGTTATTTTTGTATACCATAGATCTTAGGGTTTTCCTAAGATGATGTAAACCAAATTAGGTCATGAAGGTTAGGCGGTCCTAATAGTACGCTATATATTTGTAATTCATGTCATTTTGACATAGGTATGAAAAGAACAAGGAGGTCTTAAAGCAAGAAGCCATCTTCAAGACATCATTTTTCAGGCAAGGTTGAGAAGAAATTAGAGATATTCAGATTATTCAGAATCAGTCAAGGATACCTAATAGTTCAAAGACAAAATATCCACACATTGAGGTGATATATATTTGATACTTCATATATCTTATTCAAACAAAGTTACTTTGTCAATTAAAAATACTTTCTTTTATTCTCTAATCATTGTAACAGAGTTAGCAAAATCTCTTAACAGAATAGACCTAACAGTATTGTTATAAATCTCTTAACCAAGTACACACTCAAGTAGTTTTGTTAAAATCCTTTAACCAGGTAGATCTAGCTGATCTTATTGTTACTCCTAACAAGGTAGGATCATTAGAAGTGATCACAACTTGTAGCCTTAACTGCCATACTTTATTATCTGTAGTAGTGAAGAATTTGTAGATGTCATCCACATAGTAGTTTTTACCTTCTAACAAGTTTTTATGCATAGCTAAAATACTTGTGTTATGTGATTGAATTATTCTTTATTTTTCACACAATTTACATTTACAATTTAATTGAATGAATGATGCATATAATAGATTCAATTGGATAGTCTAGTTTACTACTGTTTGTTGATTAAGTTTGAAGTTAAAATTTTTTGAGGGCACTGATTCACCCCTCCCCCTCTCAGTACCATATCTCTCCATTCCAACAATTGGTATCATAGCTCAAATCTCTTATTGGAAGGTTTAACCACTAAAGAGTAAAGATCTAATCATGGAGAGATACAAGTTGGACAAAATAATAGAGAATCAAAAGATTCAAATGTTGATGTTTATTGAGCAATACAAACAAGCTAAGGATGAATTAAAAAGGTTACTAGTGCAGAGATAGAACATAGCTATAGCTATCAGGGATTGTGAGACTAACTACCATGATGAAGAGATTGATGAACCATTTGAGAAGCTAGGATCTAGTTCAGGCAATATTTCTGACAGTTCTGAAAGTTGAAAATCTAATTTATCTAAAACAAATCTCCATTTGACTAAACAAGTGAAAGCCCTATAGATTGGTCAAGAGACAAAAATGGTGAGAATGATTGATGTAATGAATAATGCTAGACAAGCTAAAAAAGAGAGGAATTTGGTTGTTGAAGACAAAAGACAAATGATTGAACAACTACAAGTAAAAGAAACTGAGATACTGAGACTTACTGAGCATCACTTTGAAATATCCAATCAGATGATTATTGTAGGTCAGGAGATCAATTGAGTAAATGGTTATTTGTTAAGAAAACTTCAAGATATTGGAGTACTTGGGGAAGAGAATGAAAAGCTAATAAATGAAGTAAAGTTTTAACAACAATGCAATGAGATGATGAAAAAGGATGAAGACAGGTCAAAGAAAATTGATTATTTTTTTATTAGTCAAAGAGGAATTGGAAGCACCATTGGACTAGGCTACACTAAGCAAGGAGAATCATCCAAGCAATATGAACAGGTGAATAAAAATTAGAATCATAGAACTAAGACACTAACATGCTATCACTTTGGAAAATTGGGAAACACTTCAAATGTTTGTATGAGTAAAGCACAAGGTAAACCTAAAACCACTCCTAAGTTCAATGGTCACTGTTATAATTGTAATAAATTTGGACATCAAGCATATGAGTGTAGATCTAAGTTGAATAGGACTCCTAGAAAACCCCACATGGAGAAACTATGCTATACTTGCAACAAGCATGGACACACTTCACAAGAATGTAGAACAAAGATGAAGAAAGTCTGGACAACTAAAGGATAGAGAAAATCCTAACAACTGAGAAGACAAGGTAATGCTTACACTTTGGATTATAACACATGGGTTAACTGCATAGTATATGCAAGATATGGACATATTGAAGATAATTGTATGAGGAAAATAAGGGCTGGAAAATCATGAAGCTAGACTGGTACTGGTATGGTATATTTACGTTGTCACAAAGTCGGTCACCTAAGTAAGGACTACAAAGACCGAGCACCAGAAGAACAAGTTTTTGAGAATGGAAACATAATTGTAGATATCATGAGGATAAGAAACACTATATGGAGAAAAGAATCAAATGATAATGTTGAGTCAAGCAATGCAGATGGTGAAACCTCATCCATTGGATTGGGTGACATCAAAACTTCTACCTAAGGTGAGAAAGGTATGTATGGAAATGATATTCCAAATTAATCCTATTTTACATATAGTTCCTTATATTTGATGTACACACACCAAATCTACATGAATTGAGATGCATTATGGTTTATAAATTTTGAGCTTGGAAATTCATACAGTTGGTATATGCAAGACCAAGTAAGGAGTTACCCGTCAGTGACTATCATGCAAGGTTAACCGAGTATCAATATTAATCGAGTGAAAAAGTTATATGTTAACCAAGCTATTGATATTTTGTGGTAATCACCAAGGTAACATATGTCTTCGAGCTGTAAGTAGGTTGATCATTTATTACAAGTGTTTTGAGCAAGAATTTGAAAAGTTATAAATAGACTGAGAACTTAGTTCATTTCTTCACTATGCGATTTCGAAGAGCAATACATTTTAGAGAGTAATTTAAGAGAAAAGATTGTCAGGAGCATTCAAGAGTAGTTTCAATCTTCTGAGCAAGTTCATTATTATTTTTGAGTAAGTACAGTTACTACCGAGCTGATTCATACCACTTACCGAAACCCTAAAATTAAGTAAAATGGCATCTACATCAAAATATAAGTTTGTAGAGGAGGAGGAAGTAAATTTGATAGTGTCTACAACCTATAATGAACCCTGATACAAAATTCACCCTAAATTTGAATCCAAAATTGATCCAGTGGAAGATTTTTCAAGCATACCTGGTAGGGTTCCGTTAGTTGAAGATGTATGATCGTACATTCACTATAAGATATGTTAGAAAGTAAAGTCCACCAAGATAACTGAGAGGGGGGGTGTGAATCAGTTATCTAATACTTATAACGTTTATCAATTTCAACAGCATTTAACCATGTAAGCAATGTAATTACCAACCATAGAAAGATATTCATACACAATAACACAATGACACAAGATATGTTGACTAGGGAACCTCTTGATCAAATAGTAAACCCCGGTGGGAATGATGCCCACAAAAGATGCACTAATATGAATATTACTTGTGAAAGGATGGACTCTATTAGGAGTCTTATGAAATAGATTCAGTACATATGAATCCCTATTAGGATATTTTGAATCCCTGTTAAAAGATTCTAATGCTGTTAAGAGTTATGGAAGACAAAAGGACCCACTGCCCAAATAGCTTCAATGGCAAGATCACTGAAAACACTATCCAACTGACCTTAATATTATTCAATAGAATAATATGAAATATGTTACCTCCTTCACTGTGCCAAAACCACACTCACTGCTATACCAGATCTCAATCTCAGATCTTTGTACTTCACGTCTTCCTTCACAATTTTGCTTTCACAACTTCATTGGCTATTTTCTTCACTTCATGCATACATTCACATTCAATCATACCATGTTCATTCACACTACAACAAATAAAAACATTCCTTCCTTTATACAACACTCAAATAATTACAAATGAGTTGGCACACAATTACAAAATAAAAGTTTCCACACGCTACATCGAAATTACACAAAACTGTCAGCTTCCAAATACAATAACTCTTCACTCATGTGACCTCAAATTTTGCACTATCATCCATGTCACTATCAATGTGTCTCAAACTTCCCTTTAACTATTCAAAACCAAATTCCATCCTAATTATGAGATATCATCCGATTTCCACAAATTGCTACTCAGGAACACTACCTGAATACTGCTTCTACCAAAATGCTCATAACTTTCATGAATAAATGAATTACTATTTGTGCTCTTAACCATGGACATATAACATATCAAATAATATAACCTAAACATTGCATAGCTCCAACTACAATATCCCACGTGTGCTAATTAAAACACTGTCTGCTTCTATGCGAGTCTCTAGAAGATCACTGTGTTGACATCAATGACAATCATAGTCATGAATGCAACAACAAATACTACAGAATGACTGTGAAGCATTCATTCCTAACAATCTCCCCCATTGGCATTGATGGCAACATAGATGAAAAACATCCAATGTTCCAAAAATCCAATACTGCAACACTACTACACTGACAAACATTTTTAAGTCCTCTTCATCAATCAACTCTTGCTTCATTTTCCTATTCAGCTCACTCTAACTGGTACAAATGGTTTTTCATGTACACTTCTCCCCAATTGACATCAATGATAGAAATTTCATCATTATGTCAACAAACACTCAATGTCAAAAGACACTATTCAGAAAAATACAATCACAAGAGTCCTCATGAGTCAGCTTAGATACACATACTCTCCCATAGAGGAAGTACCAACATCCAATCCAGAAGAAAGATGAGGCTCATATACCACTGGATGGATGCAAACAACCGCATCATTACTCAAGATTAGGTTGGGGCATAACCCCGAGCATATCTCTCAGATACTCAAATGTATCCTTAGGCAAGGGCTTGGTAAATATATCTGCTATCTGCTCCTTTGTGCTTATGTACTCCAGTTTGACTTCTTTCTCAGCAACTTTTTATCTTACGACATGATACTTGATCTCTATATGCTTTGTCTTATAATCTAATACATGATTCTTAGACATACTAACTATACTGGTGTTGTCACAGTGTATGACAATAGGTTCAACAAACTTTATTCCAATATCCTTTAGCATTTGCTTCATCCAAATTATCTGGTTACAATTGTTTGCTATTGCTACATATTCTACTTCAGTTGTGCTCTATGAAATACAAGTCTGCTTCTTGCTTAGCCAAGAAACTAATCTTCCTCCAAGGAAAAATGCTCCACCACTGGTGCTTTTCTTATCATCAACATTGCCTCCCCAATCAACATTTGTATATGCACATAGGATAAAATCATCAGATTTTTCATACCACAATCCATAGTCCATTGTGCCTCTTAAATATCTTAGTATCCTCTTCACTGCCGCATAATGTGATTCTCTAGATTCAGCTTGAAATCTTGCTACAATTCCAACTAAATGTGCTATATCAGGTCTTGTGTGTGTTAAATATTGTAATCCTCCAATCATAGATCTGTATTTCTTTTGTTCAACTATTGGTGTTTCATCTTTACTAGATAGTTTATGTCCTGTAACGATAGGTGTTCCAACTAGTTTACAGTTCTACATTCCAAATCTTTTCAACAAATCATTCAAGTACTTTGTGTCTAACTTACAAAGATATCATCACTATTCTATGTTATTTGTAATCCCAAAAAGTATTTCATCTCACCAATCATACTCATTTCAAATTCAATTTTCATTTCATTAGAAAATTTGTCACTAGCTTCATCTTCTCCAAAAATAATGTCATCAACAAAAATAACTACAACTAACAATCCATTTTCAGTTTCTTTTGCCTACAGATTGCTATCAGTTGTTCCTTTAGTAAATCCCAATTTTAACAAATACTTATCCAGTCTTGCATACCAAGTTCTAGGTGCTTTCTTTAGTCCATATAATGATTTCTTTAGTTTAAATACCACGTCTCCTTCCTAAGTCAAAGGAAAACCATCAGGTTTCTCAATGTAGACTTCTTTCTTCAATTCACCATTCAAGAATGCAGACTTCACATCCATCTGATACACTTTGAATTTCTTAAAAGCTGCATAAGCCAAAAACATTCTTACTACAATTCTTGCTACAAGTGCAAAAGTTTCTTCATAGTCAATTCCTTCTTTCTATGAGTATCCCTTACATACCAATCTTGCTTTGTTTCTTACTACTTCTCCTTGTTCATTCATCTTGTTTTTGAATACCCATTTAGTTCCAATCACATTCTTGTCTTTAGGTCTAGGGACCAATTCCCATGTCTTGTTCTTCTCAATCTGATCTAGTTCTTCTCTCATAGCTTTAATCTAATGTTCATCTTCACAAGATTCATTAGTAGATTTAGGTTCAATTTGAGAAATCAAACATAAATGTACCTTATTTCTAGTCATAGCTCCTCTATCCAAGCTTCCAATAACTTTTTCAACATGATGATGTCTTGATATATACCTATTCGGTGTCATAGTCTTAAATCTTGCTTCAATGGTAGATTCTTCTCTAGATTCCTTTCTGGTTTCTTCAACACGACTCTCATTCAACAATTCATTGTCAGTATCATAGAATAATTCATTAGTTTTAGTGTTAGGCTGAGGATGAGCTTCTTCATCAGATTCATAATCAAGCATTCTTTCTTGAATTTTGAACTTTTCATCAACTTTAACATTTGCGCTCTCAACAATAGTCTTAATTCTCTATTATAACATCTATATGGTTTTCTTTTTAGAGAATATCCAAGAAAAATTCCTTCATCACTTCTAGGATCAAACTTTCCAATGTCATCATCTCTCTTTATATAACATTTGCTTCCAAAAATTATAAAATACTTAACTAAGGGTGCATGTCCAAACCATAATTCATAGGGTGTCTTGTCTATGTCTACTCTGAGTTGTACTTTGTTCATTGTATATACTGTTGTGTTCACTACTTCTCTCCAGAATATCTTCACCAAATCATTCTCAAATAACATAGCTCTTGCTACTTTAGTCACTGACCTATTTCTTCTTTCTACAATACCATTTTGTTCAGGTGTTCTAGGGGCTAAAAATTGTCTCTTAATGCCATTCACTTCATAAAAGGTGTTAAACTCTCTAGAAGTAAATTCTCCACCTCTATGAAATCTTAAACATTTAATCTTCATTCCAGATTCATTCTCAACTTTATTCTTAATGATCTTAAACTTATCAAATGCTTCAAATTTTTCTTTCAGAAATGCAATCCACATCATTCTTGTAAAATCATCAACAAGAATCATAAAATACCTTTCTCCATAGAATCCTCTAGTTCTGGTAGGACTGCTCAAGTCTGTATGAACAATCTCCAACTTTTTTTCAGATGTGAACTTCTTACTAGGAAATGAAATTCTCTTCTACTTTGCCATCACACATTCCTTGCAAATCATGTTAGTAGGCTTCATAATCTTAGGCAAATCCCTTACTGCAAGTGTAGTACTCAACTTCACAATGTTATCATAGTTTATGTGACAAAACCTTCTATGCCACAACCAACTATCATCAATCTTAGTAATCAAACATGTCATCTCAGTAGGATTCAATTGAAATACATTACCTCTGGTTCTAGATCCAGTTCCAATTAGATTTCCCTCTTTATTCTTTATCACACAAGTTTTTTCAGTAAACTAAACTTGATATCCCTTATCAACTAGCTGTCCAACACTCAAAAGATTATGTTTCAAACCATCCACAAAATAAACATCATCAATAATAGTATTTCCATCAAGAGTAATAGATCATATACCTTTAATCAAACAAGGTGCATTGTTTTCAACTCTCACAACTCCTCCATCATAATTGTTAAACTTTATGAATTTTTTCATATCTCCAGTCGTATAATGTGAACAACCACTGTCTATAATCCAATCAACTTTCTTTTCAACTTGGGAAACTAAGGCTTTTTCTTTCTTAACATCAATTTTAGGATTCTCTTCTTTAATTGCTACTGTAAGAATTTACAAATAGAAAATATTGAACCAAGGATCTAGAGGTTGAAGAAAAGCACAAGAGAGAAAATATGAATGCAAGGATGGATTGAATGGATCCAATGAATTTCTCAATGCTCAATGTTCAAATGATTACATAATAGGCCTCCTTATATAGGAAAGGCAATAAGAGAGAATGATAAGGAGATGATAAGCTATCACCTATGCTAGGTGTAATCACATGTCCACCAAATGTGGATCATCCTCCAATATGCAATAAAGTATGTGCATTGGATTAGGATGATAATGTGATAAGAGCACGAAAGGTGAATCTCACACACAATGAGGTATGTGATGACAACTATCGCACCAAAAGTGGAATTTCTCCTACACCATGTGCTTAATAGATGTGCACACTCCTAGGTGTCTCAATCACAAATTACTATGCAATGCATTAATCTAAGTAAGATTAAGTAAAGCATAATTAGGAATAATTAATTACACCAACACCCCCCCTTAAGTTCAACTTAGGGGAATGTACTTAAACTCACAATGCAAGATGGGTCCTAGCTACTAGGCCATGTTAGGTACCCATGTACAAAATGCAATACATGAAATGCATAACTCTCATAATGTGGAGAAAGAGGGAAAACCTCATGGGAAAAACCCTCCCCCAAAAAGAGAGAAGAAAACAAGATGCATGGATGGATGGAGTGCTCAAGACCCCCCAAGAACTACATACATCATGTATATACAAATAAGTATCCCTCCATAAGAAGGATAGTTGGAGACATGATATCCCCCCCATAATGTAGAAGCTCCCATGTTGATGAAGAGTACCTGCAAACAAAAGTTCAACCAATGCTTACAAGAAACATGTCTCCCCTTAGGAAGAAATAGATACATCAAATGATGAAGAAGCCAATCCTTGTGCAAATGGAAGGAGGAAGAAGATGAAGGTCTCCATGTATGAATCTCTAAAGACTAAGTAGGAATCTCCATTCTCAAGGAATCTATCACTTCATGTGACAAATCAAGTGAAGAAGGAGAAGAATCAAGTACACCAATCTCCAAAGAAGGTGAAGAACTGTCCCCATCTATGATGAAACTGTCATCAAGGGAAAGAGAAACTCCCTCGTGTATGTCTTCCAAATCTACATCATGAGAATCAACAAATTCTGATGATGCATCCAAGTAGTCATCACACTCTACAAGATCTGAAACAATATGAACATCCTGCTGAATAGTAGAGCCCATGTCTGAAGAAGCAGGAAGTGGAGGAGTAGGAAGATCAACACTTGTCTCAACAACAAAATGATTCAAGTGCCCAAAATTCTCCTCAAAATTATCCCTTGGCAAAGGGATGGGTACATCATGTATATCATCATCATTATCAACAAAATTAGAAAAAGAATACAAGCGGGATGTATGATCAACAACTCCCATAGCTATGACATCTCTAGTCTCCAGGTCCCTAATGTAGACATAATAAAGAGTGAACTCAACAATTTTACCTTGTGCCCCATGTGTAATTTGGTAAATAGAAAGAAGATTAGTGGTCAAGGATGGTACACAAAGAACATCATTAAATGTCCCCTCACCCATAGGAATAGAACCTTTCCCACAAACTCTCATGAATGTGTTGTTACCCATCAAAATATTAGGAGAATTATAAGGGTCAATAGAAGAAAACATATCCATAGAAGATTCCATATGATGTGATGCACCTAAATCAAGAAGCCATTTACCTTTCTCAGGATGTGTGGAAGCCATGAGTGCTTGTCCTTTACCTTTATCTTTGGATGATGATGGAGATGTAGAAGCTGCCAAATGTGTAGAAGGAGTAGACACTGATGAGGGAAACTTAATTTTGTGTTTCTAAATAATGTGAGTTAGCTCATCAATCTTCTTTTGAAAACACTTATGCTCATCATATCCTAACTTTTGACAATATGCACATTTATCTCTCTTTCTTCTAGACGATTCTTCTCTTGAAGAAGACTTGGATTCAATACTTTTTGGTGATGAAGATTCATTACCTTTTTCATGAGGCTTAGGATCCTTATTGTGTTTCTTTCCTTTTCCATTGGAAGCCTTTGAAGTAGAATCACTTGCAATCAATGCTTGATGTGCGGAAGGCTTCAACTGACCCATGTGTGCTAACTTTGCTTGTTCCCTTGTGAGCTGCGCTGCAAATTCATCAAGAGAGGGAAATTTGTATGCACTACCAAGAGCATCCATAGTAGCATGGAATGTACAAACAAAGATAGAATAATTAGGACCAAGCTTGGAAAGAATAGAAAAGATCAATTGTTCATCCCCTTTAACAATGCCACATGAAGAAGGCTCCAATCTAATAGTATTGAACTTAGAGAAAAAATCTTGAATATTGTCAAAATCCCTAGGATTGAGTCCTATGAGATCATTCTCTAATCTGAATTTTCTCATTCTATCAGGTTTACCAAAGAGTCCTTCCAATGTGATCCAAGCATCATGAGGATTTGTGCAAGATTCAATATGAAAGAGCATGTCACAAGAGATGGATGATCTAAGAGAGCCAAGTTCTTTATCCCTTTGATCAAACCATTTTCTCCTTTCTATAGCACCTTTTTGAGGTTCTTGATCTTGCCCAAGAGTCATTGTAAGCAATCCAAGACTCAACAAATGATCACTTAAAGAAACTTTCCATTCCTGGTAGTTATATGGAGTGAGGATTTTAACCTTTGAATTATCCATATTGAAACCAAATAATGACTGATAACTACTAATAACTTCTTTAAATAACTGATGCAAATCAGAAAATTGAAATCCAAGGATTAACCAAGTGCAATTATAGCCCCAAAATGACCTATTGCTTAAAGTGATATGTCTACCCAAAATCACTCAAATCTGATTTCAGATTTGGAAAGTAGATGAAAAATCATGCACTTTCAAACAAAATTTCACCTCAAAATGTTACCGTATGTGCCCAAACAAAGCCCTGGAAGTTGCAGAAATCAGGAATAGATAGGTACAGTCAACAAAATCTACAATTTCTGACAAATTAGGTCACCAAAATGCAAAATCAATACCAGCACTGGAAAATTCAATAAATTTTACCCAATTTAAAAAAGAATTACACCCGATTTGGAGCCCGGATGACCAAGTTATGGCCCCTCAAAGTTAGACTGTCAAATAAAAAATGCAAATGGTGAAGGCTTGGAAATATTCAAACCCTACTGACGTTAGTAGTTTACTAGGTTAAATTTGATGGTTATATGACCATCAAAAAGACCCAATTCTTCCCTACGGTGATGGCTACATGACCATCAAATTTAGCATCGTCAATTGAGGACGTCAGCAAAAAACTTCACCCCCATGGCTGACGTGTCTATTGAGGTGGTTGTCCATACTTGTTCATACGCTTGTGTGGTAGGGTGACATGTTAGGTTTCTGATGTGTCAGTGAGGACACATGGTGAGTTTTGATTGGTAACAGCTACTGATAGTGCGGTGATTGGTCTGGTGATGTGGGAACCGACTGGTCGGGATGTGGCGCAGTCACCAGCGCTGCGTTGGTGGTAGAGATCACCGCGTGGTAGTTTGTTGGCAGCCACATGGTGGATCAAAGGCTTGCACTGGAGGTTGATGTGGCATAAGAGGGGTCCTGTGTGGCAGTCGAAGTAGGGTCTACTATGAGCGGCGGATGTGAGTGCCACTGCGGCGGCAGTGCTCAGCGGGCCGGAGATCCGACGATGGGCGGTGGGTAGTGGGTAGTGGGAAATTATCCCACATTCACTACGGACTGGGCTTTTAATCCCGTCAAATATGCGAAGCCACAAATGACAAATAAGAAGTGCCAGTGGGCTTGGGCTTGGGTTGCTCTGCGGACCGATTTGTGGTATGATCCTCTGATGATGTGATGACATCAATGCATCGGAGGCCGGTAACAATAATGAATATTCTCCTCTAATAAATAAAGGGCACATACCAGGCCCGACAATAATTTTTTGCAAAGACTTAAAAGAGAAAAAAATTCTCAAAATAATAGCGGAATAATTTTATTTTTTTATATAATAAAATCATACTGGAGGTGCAGATCAGGCCGTACGGCTTGATTTGCAAACAAATTTTGCCAAGGATTGGACTTTCGTCAAATATAGGTGAGTTTATAGTCAATTTTAACTGAAATAGTCTCTCAGATACAATGGTGAGGTCATATCTACTCCAAGACACCTCTATCGCATGTTGGTTGCTAGATCTAAGATTTGGACCTTCAAAGCTTGCATCAAGCTCTCTTCAAATCGGCTGATAAAAAATGCTCCAATGGCTCTGATACCATGTAAGAATTTGCAAATAGAAAATATTGAACCAAGGATCTAGAGGTTGAAGAAAAGTACAAGAGAGAAAATATGAATGCAAGGATGGATTGAATAGATCCAATGAATTGCTCAATGCTCAATGTTCAAATTATTACATAATAGGCCTCCTTATATAGGAAAGGCAATAAGAGAGAATGATAATGAGATGATAAGCTATCACCTATGCTAGGTGTAATCACATGTCCACCAAATGTGGATCATCCTCCAATATGAAATAAAGTATGTGCATTGGATTAGGATGATAATGTGATAAGAGCACGAAAGGTGGATCTCACACACAATGAGGTATGTGATGACAACTGTCACACCAAAAGTGGAATTTCTCCTACACCATGTGCTTAATAGATGTGCACACTCCTAGGTGTCTCAATCACAAATTACTATGCAATGCATTAACCTAAGTAAGATTAAGTAAAGTGTAATTAGGAATAATTAATTACACCAACAGCTATAAATCCTATTTCATCATTATTCTCAGCATCACTTTCACTTAGAGTTCTTTCAATACTAGCTTCAAGATCTTCATCATTAGCATAATAACATTCCTTAGATCTTCTAGGCTTAAAAAAAATTTTGTGCTTCTTAACTCTCTTAGGATATTTAGATGCAAAATGACCATATCCTTGACAAGTCCAACATTTAAAAAATTTCTTACCATCTATTTCTCTCTTCACAAGCAAGGCAATACCTTCTTCAATCTTTTCATCTTCTTCATTTCTAGATCTGCTACTACTGCCAGCATAATCTCCACTCACACTGATACTTCTTAACAAGGTAGGGCACATGCTAAGAGCACTGAATGCTATCTCCATTCTAGGTAAGTCTCTTGATAACCTTAGGTTCATCTCTGCTGCTTCCAATCTTCCAAGAAGAGTCTCTTTTGTAAAGTTCACTGTACAAGGTATAACTTGTTTAATCATTTGTGTTGTCTTCTTAAATACAGGTGTCAATGTCCTCAGAATTTTCCATATTATTTCATTTTCTATCTTTGTTCCTCCACAAGATTTTATCCTTGTAACAATTTTTGACATTCTGCCAATATAGCTTCTAACAGATTCATCTTCCATCACTCTAATATCTTCAAATGCACATAACCAATTATGTAATCTAACTCTCTTTGCATGTTCATCACCTTCAAAAGTAGAGTGTAAAGCTTTCCAAATTTCATGAGATTTTTTAAAACATTTTACCTGACTGTATTCATTCTCTGGAATGGCTGTCAAAAGTGCTTCTCTTGCAAGTATGTTGCACATGAATAGATTTCTCTCATCACTAGAACATGTCTCAAGATTATCCTCTTCAAAGATAGTCTTATCATTCTTTCTAATCAACCAATAACCTAGTCCTAAACACATTAGATGTGTCTTCATCTTCTCTTTCTAGCTATCAAAATTTACTCCATCAAACTTAGGGATTTCTTTCCTGAAATTCACCATGGATCTCCTTAAGCTATTAAAATTTCCTTTCAAGGACCTGCCGCTCTGATACCAATTGTTAGAAAGTAAAGTCCACCAAGATAACTGAGAGGGGGGGGGTGAATCAGTTATCTAATACTTATAACTTTTATCAATTTCAACAACATTTAACCATGTAAGCAATGTAATTACCAACCATAGAAAGATATTCATACACAATAACACAATGACACAAGATATGTTGACTAGGGTACCTCTTGATCAAAGACTAAACCCCGGTGGGAATGATGCCCATAAAAGATGCACTAATATGAATATTCCTTGTGAAAGGATGGACTCTATTAGGAGTCTTATAAAATAAATTCAGTATATATGAGTCCCTATTAGGAGATTTTGAATCCCTGTTAAAAGATTCTAACCCTGTTAAGAGTTATGGAAGATAGAAGGACCCACTAGCCAAACAACTTTAATGGAAAGATCACTGAACACACTATCCAACTGACCTTAAGATTATTCAATAGAATAATATGAAATATGTTACCTCCTTCACTATGCCAAAACTGCACTCACTGCTATACCAGATCTCAATCTCAGATCTTTGTACTTCACATGTCTTCCTTCACAATTTTTTTTTCACAACTTCAATGGCTCTTTTCTTCACTTCATGCATACATTTGCATTCAATCATACCATGTTCATTCACACTGCAACAAGGAAAAACATTCCTTCCTTTATACCACACTCAAATAATTACAAATGAGTCGGCACACAATTACAAAATAAAAGTTTCCACATGCTACATCGAAATTACACAAAACTGTCGGCTTCCAAATAGAATAACTCTTCACTCATGTGACCTCAAAGTTTGCACTATCATCCATGTCACTATCAAT
>BSBK01013271.1:47500-105882 GCA_027943335.1 Chamaecyparis obtusa
ATAACTCAAACAATGATCAATAAATTTAAAATTAATACATGTTATCTCCCAGAATACTCGGAAGGGTATGACTCAATCTGATCATGATGATGTGTTATCATGATTTGGCACCATAAAATGCATCTTGCACCACTCAACTAAATCATGAGCATTATTTATATGATATCCTTGATAGTCCATTTGATACTTTCTTAAAGCCCATTTGATACAAGCTCCTGCACCATCATGCTCTCCCTTTCCATGTCCACTCTCAAAGAAACTCCAAATATGTGGTATCTTTTAGTATCAATGATATCTAGATAGTGCATAAAATGGCCTTGCTGATTTAAATTGTGCTACACATCCATCTGACCAAACAAAATGCTTTTCAATTTTGATGCCTTTATTTTCCAAATATCAAAAAAATGTCTTAAAGCAATGCTCGACAAAATGTATGTCATGCTATTTATCATCACTAATGTAAAAGTGATATTCTTTCTTTATGACTCGTGCTTCATATGTACTTTCAACACCATCTAAATCTAATTTTGCATGTTGATAAGACACATGTACCATGATAGTCACCTGCTCTGTATAGTAGTATTCTGCTTGAAGTTGTTTTTGATAAACAAAGGAGTAGTTCTTTGCAAAATCAACAACTGATAAATTGTTCTAACTGGAAAAGATTCTTTTTGTATTTGGAATTTTTATGCCCACCATTTAGCAAAATAAACATGACGTATGTATGGTTGAATCAATTTATGAAAATTCTCCATAAATGTTGCAATAGGTATCTTGTCTTCTACATATTCCAACCTTGTTGATTCTTTCTCGACTTTTGTTTCAAACTTTATGTACTTTTATCTCACATTTTATCATCCTTGTCATGTCAGTATCTTCATGTCTCAAAGGAAATTTAGCCAAATCCCCTCATGTTTGACAAGTTCCTCTTATGCAATCTATTTCAGGTATTTCATGATCAATTGATTTGTTACATAAGATTGATGTTATGAATTGGCTTGGACGTTTAGGAAAATCATTTTGAGAACCACCAGTTTCTTCTATCATCTTTCTAAACCCTTGGTAGTAGAGATGAAATTCAATATGATATCGACAACAAGAAGTTTCAAAAGATTTATTTATCTTTACAAAAAATGGCTTTAATCTTTCAAACATTGTTTGTCCAATCTTAATGTCAAGATTTGAGTTACAAAATGAGAGATACAATTCATGTTGTGTGGTTTCCAATGAATGTCTTATGTGCTGGTAATATTCCTTAGGCCCAGTCATCTTCTTAATAACATCTCTTGTATTTGGTGAAGGACGAGTATGATTAGTCCAAAATGGCATAACTAAGTTCCTAACTATTTCATTAATTCTATCAAACCAAGGTGCTCTACACATTAGTGCCCAATTACCTTCCAATGTAGTATGATCCAAATTGATTCTTCTTTTCAAATAGTGTGTCATTGTCTTCCTACTATACTTGACTGAGATGAAAATCAAAAATTTGTCTTCTTTGGGACATGTTTTTATTTAAAATAGATGTCAGTATCACTCTTCTTGAAATGGACCTATATGTAGATCTAGTTTTTTTTTCAATGGAATGCAAACCTTCCTTAACACTATCAAAAATATTTTTTTGTATGTTACTTGATTTTAAATTTTTCAAACTTCCATCTACACCCAACAATTTTAATGGCTTTTTTAACTCATCTTTAAGAAGTGTAATTGATAACAGTTGATTTTTTTCAAGTGTACCAAGATTCTCAAATTGTTTCATTATTTGCTTAGACTTTATATTCAATGCCCTCTTCATAATATTTATGGGTTGTTTATCATAATCTTTCAATTTTTCCACATCCATTTCACTTAAATGATCTATGCTTTTACAATTAATTTTTCTCTTCAACTATTGGAGTAGACTATCATTCACATATGTTTCTTACACTTAAACTACAAATAAAATAAAATAAATATCTTAATATCTAATCTTAAGGGGACCTTCATGAAATAAGTATTTACAAGCTCTTGAACATTTCAAAACTATAATAATTTATACACTAATGAGAGAAACACATACTTGTTTGACTTTGGGTTGATTCATCTTGGGATGCCCCTTGTCCAACATTTTCATCATCAAAGGCTGCATGTACACAACAAAAATAATAACTTCTTAAGGGGAAAGACCCAAAATGTATATTCACTAATAAGAGACTAAATTGAGACACTGAGAGAGAGTTTTTCAGTGAGAGAGAGAGAGAGAGAGAGAGAGAGAGAGAGAGAGAGAGAGAGAGATGTGTACTTGTTTGATATTTTGAGAGTTGTGCTTGTTGAGCTTGCGATGAACCTTCTCCAATTTCTGAAGGTTGGGCTTGTTGAGCTTGTCATGACCCTTCTCCAACTTCTGAAGGTTGGGCAGCTTGTTGAGCTTGTGATTCTTGACCATTTCCTACATGTATGAAGTATAAATTATTAAATAAAAACTTTTGAATGAAGTTAGGTCTACTAGGTCTAGTTGGGTCGAATTGGGTCTAATTGATTCTAATTGATCCTAATTGTTCCTAATTGAGTCTAATTGGGTCTAATTGGGTCTAATTAGATCTAAATGAGTCTAATTGATCCTAATTGGTCCTAATTCAGTCTAATTGGGTTCTAATTGTTCATATTAGGTCCTAATTGGTCCTAATTGAGTCTACTTAGGTGCTAATTGATTGCAATTAGTTCTAGTTGGTCCTAATTGGTCCTAATTGGGTTCTAATTGTTCATATTAGGTCCTAATTGGTCCTAATTGAGTCTACTTAGGTGCTAATTGATTGCAATTAGTTCTAGTTGGTCCTAATTGGTCCTAATTGAGTCTAATTGGTCACAATTGGTCCTAATTGAGTGTAATTGGGTCTAATTAGGTCTAATCAAGTCTAATTGGTCCTAATTGATCTACATTGGTCCTAATTTGTACTAATTTGTCCTAATTGGGTCTAATTAAGTGCTAATTTGTTCTAATTGAGTCTAATTGGGTTCTAATAGGTCATATTAGGTCCTAATTGGTCCTTACTGAGTCTAAATAGGTGCTAATTGATTGTAATTAGTTCTAATTGGTCCTCATTGAGTCTAATTGGTCCTAATTGGTCCTAATTGAGTCTAATTGGGTCTAATTAGATCTAATTGAGTATAATTGATCTTAATTGATCCACATTGGTTGTAATTTGTCCTAATTAGGTTTAATTGAGTCTAATTGGGTCTAATTAGTCCTAATGAGTCATAATTGGTCCTAATTAGCCCTAATTGTGTCTAATTAAGTGCTAATTTGTTCTAATCAAGTCTAATTAGGTTCTAATAGGTCATATTAGGTCCTAATTGGTTCTAATTAGTCTTAATTGGGTCTATGGTCACAATTGGTCATAATTGGTCCTAATTGGATCTAACTAGGTTCTAATAGGTCATATTAGGTCTTTGGTCCTAATTGAGTCTAATTGGTCCTAATTGGTCCTAATTGAGTCTAATTAGGTGCTAATTTGTTCTAATTGAGTCTAATTAGGTTCTAAAAGGTTATATTAGGTCCTAATTGGTCCTAATTAAGTCTAATTAGGTGCTAATTGATTGTAATTAGTTCTAATTGGTCCTAATTAAGTCTAATTGGGTCTAATTAGGTCTAATTGAGTCTAATTGATCCTAATTGATTCACATTGGTCCTAATTTATCCTAATTTGTCCTAATTGGGTCTAATTAAGTCTAATTGCATCTAATTTGTCCTAATGAGTCCTAATTTGTCCTAATTAGTCCTAATTAGGTCTAATTAAGTGCTAATTTGTTCTAATTGAGTCTAATTGGGTTCTAATAGGTCATATTAGGTCCTAATTGGTTCTAATTAGTCCTAATTGGGTCTAACTAGGTTCTAATAGGTCATATTAGGTCCTAATTGGTCCTAATTGAGTCTAATTGGTCCTAATTGTGTGTAGTTGGTCCTAATTGAGTCTAATTGGATCTAATTAGGTGTAATTGATTCTAATTGATCCTAATTGATCCACATTGATTGTAATTTCAAGTCATAATTTGTACTAATTGGGTCTAACTGGGTTCTAATAGGTCATATTAGATCCTAATTGGTCATAATTGGTCATAATTGAGTCTAATTGGGTCTAATTAGGTCTAATTGAGTCTAATATATCCTAATTGATCCACATTGGTCCTAATGAGTCTTAATTGGTCCTAATTAGTCCTAATGAGTCATAATTGGTCCTAATTAGTCCTAATTGGGTCTAATTGGTCCTAATTAGGTCTAATTGTTCCTAATTAGTCTAATTGGTCCTAATTGAATCTAGTTGGGTTTTAATAAGTCCTAATTGAGTCTAATTGATCCTAATTGGTCCTAATTGAGTCTAATTGGTCCTAATTAATTCTAGTTGAGTCTAATTGAGTCTAATTGGGTCTAATTGAGTCTAATTTGGTCTAATTGAGTCTAATTTGGCCTAATTAGTCCTACTGAGTCATAATTGGTCCTAATTAGTCTTAATTGGTTCTAATAGGTCATATTAGGTCCTAATTGGTTTTAATTGAGTCTAATTAGGTCCTAATTGGTTGTAATTGAGTCTAATTAGGTCATAGTTGGTCCTAATAGGTCATATTGGTCCTAATTAGTCTAATTAAGTGCGAATTTGTTCTAATTGAGTCTAATTGGGTTCTAATAGGTCATATTAGGTTATAATTGGTTCTAATTAGTCCTAATTGGGTCTAATTGGTACTAATTGGTCCTAAGTGAGTCTAATTGGGTGCTAATTTGTTCTAATTAAGTCTAATTGGTTCTAATTGGGTCTAATTAGGTTCTAATTAGTCCTAATAGGTCCTAGTAGGTCCTATTAGGTAGATAATAGGATCTAATTGAGTCTAATTGGATCTAATTTAGTCTAATTGGATCTAATTGAGTCTATTTGGTCCTAATTGAGCCTAATTAGGTGATAATTTATTCTAATCGAGTCTAATTAGGTTTTAATAGGTCATATTAGGTCCTAATTGGATCTAATAGGTCCTAATTGTTACAATTAGTAGTTGTCGTTGCACCAAAAGATTGACCTATTAATGCCCGATACAACTGCTAGACTTATAGAAGACATAGGAGGCTGTTAAACCATGTCACAAATCCCAAGGGGAGCGCTGACCATTTTGCCAACAATCTCCCCCTCAGCATTACCTAAGGGGATTTGAACCTATGACTAGGCTCTAATACAACTTGTTACAAGTAGTAGTTGTCATTGCACCAAAAGATCGACCTGTTAATGCCCAATACAACCACTAGACTTATAGAAGACACAAGAGGTTGTTAAACCATGTCGTGAATCCTGAGGGGAGTGCTGACCATTTTTACAACACTAATTGGTTCTAATAGGTCATAATTGGGTCCTAATTGGATCTAATTGTTAGCAATGGGAACATTGAGAGGGGGGTGGGGGTGAATCAGTGTTCACTATATTTTAACTTTTCACTATAATCTGAATACTGAAATATCAATGCTTAAGTACTAAATTAAACATTCACATAAACATGAAACATGAAATCAACACATGACACCAATATGGTTACGGGGAAATCCAAATAGGTAAAAACCCTAGTGGGACTTGATACCCACTAATATTTTGTACTAGTGTTTTGTGATCCTTGCTAGAAGATCCTTTACCCTATTAGGAGTAGCTTTACAATGCTTTAAGTATAGTAGACCTTGTTAAGGGTCAGACCATGTTAGGATTCTTTTACAATGATCCCTGTTAGGGAAGTGGACTCACTGTCCTAGAGCTCATTGGTAAAGTGATGAAGGCTACAACCTTTTGATTTCAGATACACACTATATCTGTAGGTGAACTGTCATTGTGACAATGCTTGTCAGATAAGTTCCTTTGGTGTGTTGATGCTTTGACCTCTTGCAAATATTTAATACATCATATTCTCTCTTCGCATACCTCTACTCTACTTAACACAACTCTTATATAACAGCCATACTAATTACAATGGGCACATCTTATATTTATACGCTCATACAAACAAAACAATTAGGTCGGCCCTATAACTAATTACAAACAACACTTCCAAATGAATTGGCTTAAGCATTCTTACAATTATACATGTACACATGTCAAAAACCTAAATAAAATGGGTGCATAGCCTCTAAAACATTAATTTACAATCGTGATCCAATATAGTCACTGTCGGCTTCATGCTCTGTTTGCTACTGGCACACACTGGCTGTGCATCTTCAACTAACTATAACTTTCACATCTTTGCATATGTACTTATGCACTCTTAGACTAAGCATAATTATAGTCTAACAACCTTAACTTCCATGGTGCATACCTTAATTAATCTATACACACGTGCACTGATGCTCTGAGTCTCTAATGCTCTGTATGTTGTCCAGTCTTCAACACTTAACTGAATTCTGATCTCTAAACTTAGTGCACTAACTCCAAACTGCTATATGACTTTGTTGTCATAATGAAAACATTATCTATGGTCATATACTTTAGTATAGACAACTTTCCAACAATCTCCCCCTTTCTCATTGATGGCAACAAAGGAATATGGCCAAGTTTCTAACTGTCCCATTACACAAAACATTTTGTCTTCTATACATTTTTATACATAAACTTATGTCTCCCTATACATCTTATATACTCCACATTCTATACAAATCCCCTTTTGACATTAATGACAAAGGTATATCAAAATCTTTATCTACATTCACTTACTGAGGGAAAACATCCAGATATGCACCCATGAGTTTCTAGATCTTCTTCCAAAAGGTTATCAATGAGTTGACTATCTATAGATCGATGCATAATGCATATTGAAGCTTCTCCATCTTCTCAAATTCTATGCTCAGACCTTGGTCATAGGTAGTCATAGTCGCATATATCTCCTTTATGTTCTAACTGAGAATATATAGTGAGGGCGCAAGTGTATTCCTCAACTAAGTCTGTCTAGACCTTATCTTCTCCATTTCTTTCTTTGCTTTCTCAATTATGTCTAACTAACCTTGATAGTCATTGTTACATATGTTTACATTAGTAGATGTGTCTAGCACTAAATCCTTCACCTTTTCAATCATTTCCTCTACATCTTTGATCTTCTTGAGATGGCCATCAGTGAACTTATCCTAATCCATGGATTTTGCAATGACTTTCCTTCCTTGATTTGCAAACTCCTTCAATGATGCCTGACCAGACTTAAGAGAGTTCATGTCTAGTGCAAAATTGCTCATCAATTCATTGAGTCTCTTTTTTAAGTATTTCTTTTTTGCCACTATGGCCGCAAATTCTTCTAGGCTTGAAAAATTGACCTTGAATTGTGAGATGAATGTGCTCACATCATCAACCGAATGTACATTTACCATCTTCTTATCCTTTGGCAGCAAACTGTTCAGAATATTTACTGATTCCATCAGGAGGGGATTCCTCATTACTTTCTTCTCCTTATCCTTCTCCATAGCTAGGATGCTAAACTTAATCAGGTCTTCTTCCTTCCAGGAGTCCAAACTACTTGTGTTAGGTGTCAAACTTGACAAAAATGAGGATGGAGTAATGGGAGTGCTATCCATCACCTCTTTTTTCACCTTGAACATTTCAACAAAAGTTTCTTTTTCTTTTTCCTTTACTTCTTCTTTCTTTTCTTCTCTTTTCTCATCAGATATGTCTTCTATGAGTACTTCTTCTTGCTAAGTGGGAGGTGTATTGTTGCATAAAATTTCTACTTCGTCAGTACTGACAAATGCTTCCTCAAACTTGTCCAAGTCCTTATTAGTAGCCACCATGGCTATTTCCACATTATTGATGATAATTGTGTTTTCTTTGGGTGATTCTGACATGGGCACAGAGTGATCTACTTCTAATTGAGCTTCTGCTATGGGTGCTGAGTCTTGAGGACCTGTCATTAGTGCATAGGAGGTCTTTGTAGATTTTCTTTTCTTATTTGATGCATGAGTGATGGGCACAATAGGTAGTCTTATCTATTTATCCAAGAGTACCTTCTCTAAAATTTTCTTTGATTCCTGAGTTATCAAGTCATAGTCTTTTTTCATGATGTGCAAAGTTCTTATTTTTGTTCTCAAGTGTGGCTTCACCAAATTTAATATCAGTGCTTCTTCTTCCTTGGAACATACTGGTAAAGTATCTTGTAACAATTTTTCTCTTATTCTAATATACTCTTCATTTGCTTGTCTCTTTAGGTGTTCTAAAATATTCCACACTTTGTCAGGAATAGAGGTCTTCATTTCAAGAACTATTTTCTTGAACTTGATCATATGTTTGATAATCATATTATGAATTTTTGACTTATCAATTTCACTGTATGTCTCATAGAACTTTCCTACCTGATCAATTATGCCCTCATCAATAATTCTTGTGCTTAAAGTTTTGAGACTTGGTCTAAATCTTGCCTTAGGAGGTGCTTGAATGTTTCTCATGTTCCTTGTAGCTAGCGAGGATGGATGAATAGTGCTTACTTCTTTCTTCCTTTTGATCATTGGTTCATACTTCAGAGGAGTAATAGGATCACTGGATTCTTTGGGTGCAGAAGGAATTTCATCATCTTTTTCAATCTTAATCTTCTTCATCTTAGGATCTTCATGTTCTTCTTCTGCTACTATGGTCTTCACTTCTAGGGAAATCTTCTCTTCCCTTCCCTTTTCAAGATCTTCTTGTGATACACCATGTATCCTCAAGATTTCTGATGTAACTTTTGCAACCTTTCTTTTTGTTGCATCACTGTTCAGCTTAGCATCAACTTCTCTAGTTTTCTCTTCATAGGTTCCCCACCTAGATTCATTGTCATCTTTGGGAGTTGATAGTAGTACTTGTGCATAGGCTTCAAGAACTTGTTCCTCAACTTCATAGCCAAGTGGATGAATCCACTTAGTTCTAGGCTCAATGACTTCCATACAAGTAGTATCAATGTCCACCATGAAGCATATTGAATCTTTATACTTCTCCATAATATTATTAAGAATTATGTACCTCATCTGCATCCTTACTCTAAAGGTCTTCAATTCCAAAGTAATGAAATCTCTAAGTGTGCTTTTTGTGGATGCCTTGTATGATATCTGAGGCATGGTAGGAATGGACTTTTCTAGATACAAGTCTGACACTTTACCAACTATATGAAGGTACATATAGATGATTACGGACCCAAACCTGAATACCTTAGTTTTGTCATGTTTGATAGCTTTGATATTGTTTATCAATTGTGTGCACAAGATCTCACACAAGTTGAACTCTCCATCTTCTTACACAAGATGGATGGCTGCTAGAATAGTGCCCGTAGACACACTATTCACCCTGTTGGTGTGATGAAACCTATAACCAAGTATCATTGACATCAACTTAATGTATGGTTTCTCTATAGGTTCAATGGTCATGCCGCTCTTATCACTCCTTGATTTACACACTTGCTCCACCATTTTCCTAACATCCTTACCTACTGGAAGGATGACACCTATCTTAGAGAGGCACGTTACCTCATGAATCAAGTCTCCTATGATTCTTACTAGTACATCTCCAATCCAAAACAAATCATCATGGATTCTGATCAATAATATCTTTATCCATTCTTCTTCATAGAATTCATATGCCATGGCATATTCAACAATGGGATGCTCATTCCATTTGGTGTATTCATCCACAAACATTTTGTCTAGTTTCAACATTGTGTATATGTGTTCCCTTAACCTATCCAGTCCAATAGGTTCCTTCTTACAATAGATGTAAGACCTTATGTCTTCTACATGTATAACGCCCATTGACGTGTGGGAAAATGCTACCTCTAAATCATCTAGGGTTGATTTAAATGGGTGCCTCTTGAAAACATACCATTTCTTCTTAGCAACATCAAAAATAATAGGAGTGGCCATGACTTACTTGATATTTTCTTTTCAAATGATCTCTTAGATGTTCTGACAGCTTCTGAATCAGCACAACAAGCTAGCGTTTCCTAAAACTGATCAAATGCACTGCAAATATTGATAACTCAATCTCCAAATCTTCACAAGAACTTCCAAGGCTCAATTTTCTCTCCAATCACTCTGAATACGAATGCAATGAGTGAACAAACAAATTTTTGTGTACTTAAAGTAAGAATTCTACCATTAATGCAACTCGCGTAAACTAGGTTGTCACTTCAAAATTTAAAACTTGAGCTCTGTTTACAATCAGCATGTGAACTCTTGTACAAAGGTTCCAATATACTTAAAAATCTTAAGTCCAAAGGCACATACTCTAAGGATGAGTATACTAGCCATGCAAGGGTCTAGAGCTAAATTAGCTCCCCCTATGACCCTGAGGGCCATTCATGAAGATTTAGAGGGTGCATCCAATACATTCTTATCAACATTATCCTTCTTTCCATCTAACCAAATCAATTTTACATCTTCTGAGGCCTTCACAAACTTGAATTCTACTTTAGGATCCAAAAATGGTTCTACAAAACTTTGAGATATGTCCAGCCTTGTTACAGGTGTGACAAATCACTGGAGGTCTATTATTCCTCAGTGCATTGACATGACTCACCATTTTACATGTTTTGGTTGTGTGACCATTGTAGTTACATATCTGACATGTAAAATTCTAAGAAATTCTTGATTTTGTTTGTTTCTAATTTTTTTGATCATGTTGAATCATGTTCTTCTTACTAGTCTTGCAATTTATTGCTCTATGACACAATCTATTACATGTATAACAGTAACCATTAAAAGGCTTTACCTCTGTATAGTTCTTTGCAATATGTCCATGCTTGTTACATGCAAAATAGGTGTGTTCTCCAAGCTTGTGCTCATTCTTAGGAGGACCATCATCATCTTTGGTTTGATCTTCAGTCTTCTTAGTGTCAGTAGACTCCTTTTGTGTCTCCTTTCTTGCTCACATATTATCAATCTAATTATGTGCTTCATTGTATCCAATACAGCTAGTGTCTCCTTTGACTCTTCTTTCATACAACTGAGATTCTATCAAATTTGAACTGGTGTGCAATTTGTCAATGTGATTCTTTGCTTCTTTTAATTCAGACTCCAATCTTTCTTTGCAATTCCTTAGATCCAAGATTTCCAAATTGGCTTCCCTCAATTCATCATTGAGTTGAAGGTTCTCCTTGACTTGCTCATTGTAGACATCTTGATTGTTCATCAATTTGTCATCAAACTCTTCAAGTTGGCTCAATAGAGATGCATTTTCCTCATTCAACTTCTTGACTTTTTCTTCAAGATCATTGTTAGAGCGTCCTTTCAAATCCTTTCTTAGTCTTTTGATAACTAATTGAGCATCACTAACTTTTTCTTTTAGTTCTTCAATTTCTCTTTCTGAATTGTCCAGGTCTTCAAGAGGAACTTCAAGATTCTTCTTCAGATGTTTCATTTCTATTTTGTCCATGATCTCCTGAAGTGGTTACAATTCTATGCTGAGGACTAGAGCTCTGATACCAATTGTTAGGAATGGGAACTTTGAGAGGGGGGGGGGTTTGAATTAGTGTTCATTGTATTTTAACTTTTCACTATAGTCTGAATACTAAAATATAAATGCTTAAGTAATGAATTAAAAATTCACATAAACATGAAACATGAAATCAACACATAACACCAATATGGTTACGGGGAAACCCAAATAGGTAAAAACCCTGGTGGGACTTGATACCCACTAATATTCTATACTAGTGTTTTGTGATCCTTGCTAGAAGATCCTTTACCCTGTTAGGAGTAGCTTTACAATGCTTTAAGTGCAGTAGACCTTGTTAAGGGTCAGACCCTGTTAGGAGTCTTTTACAATGATCCTTGTTAGGGGAGTGGACTCACTGTCCTAGAGCTCATTGCTCAAATGATGAAGGCTACAACCTTTTGATTTTAGATACACACTATATCTGCAGGTGAACTGTCGTTGTGACACTACTTGTTAGATCAGTTCCTTTGGTGTGCTAATGCTTTGACCACTTGTAAAGATTTAATATGTCATATTCTCTCTTTCCATACCTCTACTCTGCTTAACACAACTCTTATATAACATCCATACTAATTACAATGGGCGCATCTTATATTTATATGCTCATACAAACAAAACAATTAGGTCAGCCCTATAACTAATTACAAACAATGCTTCCAAATGAATTGGCTTATGTGTGCTTATAATTATACATGTGCACATGTAGGAAACCTAAATACAATGGGCACATATCCTCTACAACATTAATTTACAATCGCAATCCAAAATAGTCACTATCAGCTTCATGCTCTATTTGCTGCTGGCACACACTGGCTGTGCATCTTCAACTAACTATAACTTTCACATCTTTGCATATCTACTTATGTGTTCTTAGACTAAGCATAAGTATAGTCTAACAACCTTAACTTCCAGGGTGCATACCTTAATTCATCCGTACACACATGCGTTGATGCTCTGAGTCTCTGGTGCTCTGTATGTTGTCCAGTCTTCAACACTTAACCAAATTCTAATCTCTACACTTAGTGCGCTGACTCCAAACTGCTATATGACTTTGTTGTCATAATGAAAACACTATCTATGGTCATATACTTCAGTATAGACAACTTTCCAACACTAATTGGTTCTAATTGAGTGTAATTAGGTCCTAATTATCTCTAATAGGTCATATTGAGTGTAATTAGGTCCTAATTGGTTCTAGTTGAGTCTAATTAGGTCCCAATTGGTCCTAATTGAGTCTAATTGAGTGTAATTAGGTCCTAATTAGTTCTAATTGAGTCTAATTAGGTCCTAATTGGATCTAATAGGTCCCAATTGGTTCTAATAGGTCATATTAGGTCCTAATTAGATCTAATTGGTTCTAATTGAGTGTAATTAGGTCCTAATTGGTTCTAATTGAGTGTAATTAGGTCCTAATTAGTTCTAATTGGTTCTAATTGAGTCTAATATGATCTAATTGAGTCTAATTGGATCTATTTGGTTCTAATTGAATCTAATTAGGTCCTAATTGGTTCTTATTGAGTCTAATTAGGTCATAGTTGGTCCTAATAGGTCATATTGGTCCTAATTAGTCCTAATTGGTTCTAATTGGTTCTAATTAGTTCGAATTAGACCTAATTGGTCCTAATTAGTCCTAATTGGATCTAATTGGATCCTAATGTTCCTAATAGATCATATGGGTCCTAATTAGTCCTAATTAGTGCTAATTTATTCTAATTGAGTCGAATTGGGTTTTAATAGGTCATATTAGGTCCCAATTGGATCTAATAGGTCCTAATTAGTTCTAATTTGATCTAATTGAGTCTAGTTGGATCTAATTGGTTCTAATTGAGTCTAATTAGGTCCTAATTAGTTCTAATAGGACATATTAGCTCCTAATTGGTTCTAATTGAGTCTAATTAGCTACTAATTGGTTCTAATTGATTCTAATTGGGTGGACTAATAGGTCCTATTAGGTCCTAATTAGTCCTAATAGGTCCTATTAGGTCCTAATTGGTTCTAATTAAGTCTAATTGGCTCTAATTGGTTCTAACTAGTTCTAGTTGATTCTAATTAGTCCTAATTGGTTCTAATTAGTTCTAATTGAGTCTAATTGGTCCTAATTGATTCTAATTAGTCCTAATTGGTTCTAATTGGTTCTAATTAGTCCTAATTGGTCCTAATTGGTTCTAATTAGTTAGGTAATTGGTTCTATTTGGTTCTAATTAGTTCTAATTGAGTCTAATTGGTCCTAATTGAGTCTAAATAGGTTCTAATTGGTTCTAATTGGTTCTGATTAGTTCTAATTAGGTGCTAATTTATTGTAATTAAGTCTAATTGGGTTCTAATAGGTCATATTAGGTCCTAATTGGTTCTAATTGAGTCTAATTAGGTGCTAATTGGCTCTAATTGATTTTAATTGGGTGGACTAATAGGTCCTATTATCCTAATTAGTCCTAATAGGTCATAATTAGTCCTAATTAGTCCTAATAGGTCCTAATAGGTCCTATTAGGTCCTAATTAGTCCTAATAGGTTCTAATAGGTCCTATTAGGTCCTAATTAGTCCAAATAGGTCTTATTAGGTTCTAATTGGTTCTAATTAATTCTAATTGGTCCTAATTGAGTCCAATTCATCCTAATTAAGTCTAATTAGGTGCTAGTTTATTATAATTGAGTCTAATTGGGTTTTAATAGGTCATATTAGGTCCTAATTGGTTCTAATTGAGTCTAATTAGGTGCTAATTGGTTCTAATTGATTCTAATTGGGTCCTAATAGGTCCTATTAGGTCCTAATTAGTCCTAATAGGTCCTAATAGGTCCTATTAGGTCCTAATAGGTCCTAATAGGTCTTATTAGATCCTAATTAGTCCAAATAGGTCTACAATTAGGTCTAGTTAAGTCTAATAGGTACAATATCACATTTACATGAATATTAAGACAAGTCTTGACCATCAACTTAAAATATCTAGAGAGAAACATCATAGACATACCTTGTTTCCAATGATGATATCTTTTTCATGATTCTTCACGTAGTCTTTGTTGAGTCTCTTCTAAATAATGTCGTGTAATTTTGTTTAACCTTCTCTTTTTATTTCCCATCACAACTTAGAAAATTATTCTGTGCCAAAATGTCTTCCTTCTCCTAAATGTGAATTATTTTATAGCTTTCAGATTTATGAAATGAAAAAAATATAAATTTATTTATACCTAATCCTTATTAACTAGAAATGACACCAAAAAGGCCAACATGGGTTTCTATCAAAAGTGAAAGTTAACTTTCGATAAAAACTAACTGACTTTCTATCAAAAGTCATTTAGTAATGACTAGAAATTGCTTTTTTTGGGAAAGTACTTTTGATCGAAAGTCAAAAGTTTCGATCGAAAGTGCTTGGTTTAGGCCATGGTTGCAAGTTTTGAAGAAATTCTAAGAATTTCATGGGTTTGAGCCTCAAGCACGCTGATCAAATGGAAGAATAAGAAGATGTCCTTTTGCATACAACTAGTACTCAGAACTAGCTTTCTAACGATTATATATTTGACTATTTTTTAATTTATTATGTGTATGGTTTTTGACGTTAAATGAATGTAATTTTTTTATCATATATAAACCTCTAAGTTTGACATTCAATGAAAAATAGTAAAAAAAGGTTTTTTTTTTTTGAAAAATAAAAGTGCCCTTCGAATTCGAGTCTACTTTCTATTAAAAAATAAATTTGAAATTCGATAAATACACAATAAGTTATAAGCTATGTAGTCAAGGTATGTCAAAATTATGGTTTAGTCAACTTCAAATGTTAATAAAATATGCAATAATAGTGATAATGTCTTCAAACCAATTGCATGCCCTCTATCACCACTAGTATTAGCTACCCCACTGAGTTTTCATCAGTATCACTCCACTGATCCCTTTGTCAGCCTTACTTTACCCAATGCTCCTCATGGCCTCGCTCAACCATTTGTCACCAAATACCTATAAATCATTCTATTGACCACTCATAAAGACCCTATGTAGATATTCTGGAAAGAAAATCAAAATATGGGAGCTAATAGCTAACCCCTAGGTACTCCTACACCATTATTACACCATGAAGACCATGTCTTGTAATATGAGAGATTTGAATAGTTATGCCAAACAACACATGTTGGAATGCATGATTCTAGAATAAAAATACAAAAAATTATTACCAAAATTGGGCCCTTGCGAATAATTATTTTTAGTGATGCTGATGTTGTCTTGGGTGGTATTTCTACTTTGTGGAACCTTGCATCTTTCTAAGGTACTGCCTATCATTTAACTAAAAATAGTTTGAGTATCATGCTAAGGATTTTTAGTTAGGTTAGAAATGGAAGCTAATAAATATTTATGCTCGTAATGTTATAACCCCAAGAGCTACTTTGGAGAGCTTTTTTGCCTCTTTTATCTTAAATAGTCCTTCAAATAGATGGATGTTAGGGAGATATTTTACCTCTCCTTTATACCTTTTAGATAAATAAGGAGGGTATGGGGATTTTAGTTATAACTTATGAGTAATATGTGAGACTTTATCTTTGTTGTGGGTCTTCTTGATAATGATTCGTAGGGATCTAACTTCACCTAGTCAAATATAAGACAAGGTAACCACTTTATTCAAGTAAACTTGGATAGGTTCTTAGTTTCCAATAATTTGGTTAATTATTATAATTTATCCTTGAATGGTTTGCCTAAAATGGATTCTAATATCAATGCTATCATTCTATTTTTGGATGAAGGGTTGGAAAAGGACTATTTTCTTTCATATATGAAATAATGTGGAATTTTCACCCAAACTGTAGAAAGCTTGTTGAACAATAGTGTAACAAACCTTATATTGGTACTCCCATGTTTTAAATCAATAAAATATTAAATTCGATCAAAGAAAAAGTGGAAGTGTGGAATAAAATATTTTTCATGAATATATATCATGATAAAAACTGAATACCCTATATTTGAAGGCAATCCAAGAAAAAATGGAAATAAGGTAGACTAACATGGAGGTTTTTCAAGAATAAATATCCTTCTAAAAACAATGGATACATATTAATAAAAAAGAAGAAACTTTCTAGAAACATAAATGCAAAAATCAAACATTAATTATAGGGGACTGGAACATAAAATTATTCCATAAATCTTTCTTAAAATATTAATAATAAATTTTGATAATAAAAAATTGCTAGAAAAGGTAACTCTTCAAGAAGATAAAGATGTTGTTTTCTCCTTTGGATCTTACAGATCCCCTAGTATTGATATATTTCTATAAAAAAATTCAAGATTTTTGCGATATTGTAGGAAGGGATATCTACAAAGCATCTAAGGATTGTTTCAGAATGAGGAATCTTCTTAAACAAGTAAGTTCTACCTTCATAGCTCTGATCTTCTTCAGAAATGATCCCAAAAAGATGATATATTACATGCCTAACATCCTATCCAATAATCTATACAAAATATTCTCTAAAATTATTGTTAATAGCCTCAAAATTCTCCTTGATAAGATGATCTCTACCAATCAAATGGGGTTAGTGAAAGGATTAAATGATATGGATGATGTTATCTCTATGCATGAACTAATTCATTCAATAGACTTAAGAAAGAAGTAAGGTATGGTTATTAAATTAGATAAATGGAAATCTTAGGAAAGGGTCTCTTTGAATTTCCTACTTGAAATCCTAAAAAAATGATTTTAATGATATATTCTAGAGAATTATCTCTAAATGTGTTACCTCTCGCATGTTTTCTTTCTAATAAAATTTTTACTTGAGGATTTTTTCCTTTGGTAGAGGATTGAGAAAAGGTGATCCTCTTTCACCCTATTTATTTTTCCTTGTGGTTGAGGTTCTAGGTAAGAACTTTCTTAAATAAAAAGAAATAAATTTGTTGAGTGGTGTGAAGGTTTCTTCCCAAGTTCAACCCTATAGTCATCAAACATTTGTTAAAGATACCATTATTTTTGGAGTAGCTTATATCATAGAAGCTAAAAGGGGGAAATAGATCCTTGATAACTATTATCTTAAATCTAGACAAAACATAAATTATTAGAAAAATAAGATGCATTCAATCAATATTCCTATATCTCTTCAAGATAAGATTATCAAGATCTTGGAAGTAGTGTTTCTTCCTTCTTTGATTTGTACTTGGGCCTCCCTTTATCCACAAGTTTTCTTTGTAATTACCTCTAAAATAATATCATTGAGTGGTTTCAAAATAAGTTACTATGGTAGAAGGCGAAGATATTGATCCAAGTTGACAAAGTGCATATTTTGAAAGCTTGTCTACAAAATATTTCAGTGTATAACATATCTCTATACAAAATTCTATGTGTGATTGATGATAAATTGAAAAAGTTCAAAAAAATTATGGATAAGAGGTGAATATAAGACTAGAATTACTTTTCTTAGTTGGGAAAAATTAAAAACACCTAAGAAAAGTAGCGGTCTAGGGATATGAAGAATACATATATTTTTAATGGATCTTTTCTTTCAAAGGTGGGATGATAGATAATTAAACCCAAGAAAAGGATTTTATTAGTATAATAAGAGATAAATACCTTCATTATAGCTCTCCTTATAACCTCATTCATAAATAGGATCTTCCTTTAGGCTGCTTAATATGGAACAATGTGCTCAAAGTTAGAAATGTTATCAAGAAAGGTGGAAGAAAAATTGTTGCAGATGGTAGAAACTCCAAATATTGGAATGGTGTCTAGTTCAATGATAGATATTTGGTTGCCACTAATGATCTAAATTTTGAATCAAATTAAAATACCTGGTGTGAAACCTACAATATTGTGAAATTTGACATAAAAGCTGAAAAGACTAACAACAAGATTGCAAGCCAAAAAGCATCTCTATTCTATTCGAAATTGGAATTTATACAAGTTGGATGGATCCAAAGGGTCACACAAATCCCTTGGAATCAAAATGAAGAGTCATCATAATGTTTATTACAAATAAACTATTAAAACTATCAAAATTTATTAAAAAAACTATATATAAAATTTAGGTCCACTTGGAGAAGGCATAACTTTCTCATCCTAGCTCTGAATTGTGAATCGTTTGACATGTTGGAAAGGTATTCAAATAATATTGAATCACTAAAAATGCACCAAAGACCTATGAGGCCCACCTTAGTCCCACATAGTGATCTCGATTTCTAGACCTTGCATATCATTTTGATTATGTTATTGAGATACTTGGATTCGTTCGATTTACTGTTATGTTATGATGGACATGTTAGACTATATATTTTTGTTGATTCTATATATGGATCCATGATTAGTAGATTTGGATTTGATCATGTTAGACTTTATTATTATCTTCATGTTATGAGAACCTGATGATTATCTTATGATGATGATAGATTATGGATGATCTTGATTTCATTTGAACTATGAATTGAATTATGCAATTGAATTATGCAGTTAAAATTGAGCTGATTTGATAAATGTACCTTACATGACTATATGCAATTGAATTTTGATTAAATTGAAGATGTTATATCTTATATGTTTATTCATATTGGTTTTCTTCCTTTAATTACTAATGCTGCATTGAGGTGTTGCAGGTGGAAGGACCATGGAAATATATTCAGGGAAATCACATTGAATGTATGTGCAATCAGTTAAGCCAAGGCCCCATCTATGAAGAGACCCAAGGCCTCATTGTAAAGTATTTTATTCATAATAGTAATTTGGATGTATGTGTGTAGGAATGTTAAGTGTTGTGACAAATTAGACATACCTTGTGTGTAATGTTATTTTGTGAAGTGTCACTTGACACTAGTGTTTAATGTTATCAAGGTATGCCATGTGGTTGAGTGAGAGCACATTCTAGAAGCCTTTTGGGGGAAATCCTAAGCACACCTTCTTGTCATAGGACCCCATAATGAAATCCCCATCTTCCATTTTCTTTCATACTCTTAATCATGAGTTTTAGAGGGTTCAAAGTGGCCTTAGAGAGTGGTTTTATGCATTTTTAGCTAACCCATTCCATGTACCTATGGGTTAGGGGTATTTTCAACATGGGAGAAGCCCAAGATTGACTTTTTGACCCCTCCAAAAGTGCATATTTAATCTCGAGCGAAAATTGCATCTTGTCATATGGCCCAAAAAGTACTTTCATGACCATCTTCCTTGTTTGGAGAAGTCCTAGATCACCCACCTCCAAGGCCCACCTTTATGAGGAGAGGGGTGTGTAAGGTTTGGGGTTTTGTCAACCAATGAGAGAGCTTGCCTTTCCCTAGGGATTTTGGGAGTTGGGTTAGAGGTCTTTTTAGTAGAATTTTGGAGAACATTGGGGTTGTTCACCCACTCTCTATCCTTAGAGATCACCAAAGTTAGAGGAGGAAAAAAGCTTGGAATTGGGAAAAGGGCTCAACTCACCTTCATTTTGCATTTGGACTTGAGTTTGGAATTTTGCTCTCACTCTTATGTTGTAGAGAATGCATGAGCTTGTGGTTTTCTTTGGGTCCCCATGGTTGGTCATGGAGGAATCATTGCACTTTGTTCTTCTTATGTTTTATCTCCCCATGGTTGGTCATGGTGAGAGCAAGCATTTCATGTGTTTTATTTTGTAGTTAGATTTGGGTTGTATACTCTTGGATTCACTCACCCATGGGAGGGAAGAGTAACCAAGAGGGGGTGTGAGAAATGGTGGCAACTCCATGTGTAGAGTCTCTTCCATGTATGGGGAAAGATGAAACTTGGGTTGAGTGTTTTCTCCAAGTAACCTTGCATGTTAGCCCATGAGGCATTAGGGGTATAAGGAGGGAAAAATTGGCCATGTGAGCCTTGTTTTGATATTGTGTTTATTTGGGTCCATGTGGCCTTTTTTTCATGCAATGGTTGTCTCCATGGATTGTCCACCCACACCCCAAAAAAGGAGTTCTTGGAATTTCTTAGTTTCACCCTTGAGGGAATTTGGGTTAATTGTATGTTTTCTTGTGAGTGTATTGTATTTGAGAATGTATCCCATTTAATGTGATTTCCCCAAGCTCTGGGGTGACATCATGAGAGGCCTAGGATGGGAGGTTAGCATCCCATGGCCTTCTTTTTTTTCCTTGTTCTTGCAGATTTTTGGAAGTTCAATGTAGGTGCAAAGCTTGGAGGTTAAAGTGTTGTCCAAGATGTTGAAAAATAGCTCCCAAACTTGAGGAGTGTGCATGTGTAACTTTGTAATCCTATTGTTGAAAGAAGTGTTGGTTGTGGATTATTCCCTTTGATCTTCAACTTGTAGATTTACACTTTGATGGATAATTTAAATAAAACTCTGACTCTATCACCGCTCCAAAGTCCACAAGGAAGAGGGCCAACTGACAAGGATCAAAAGGATCCTTCTACACTTTGAGCTTCAGTGCTCAGGTGGGTGTACCCTTGACTCACTTCTTCAAAGGAGTCTAAAGCAATATGCTACTATAGTCAATACAAGATTGTTAAAGATATATCAAATAATGTTTGTGTTTGTAGTTGTTAACCATGCATACCTCAAGAGGAAGGACCAGTGCCTTATCCCAGGGCTCAGAGTCACCTAACTGTATACCTCAACTAAATACCTCAAATCAAACACAATGGAATCTGAGGTAAGTGCTTTGCCCATTACCCCTTTCCCTCAAGCACAAGGACATCAAATTCTACACCTGACCGCAAACTCACTGAATTCACGTAGAAGACTTTAATCCTAACTTTGTTAGGAACTCAAAGATAAATTCAAAATACTCTTTGTTTACCATATGTTAGCACACTTTGTGAAACTAACATATATGAGCTCAAAGACAAGCAAGAAGACATACACAAGATACAAGATTGGGATTCAAAATGTTCTCATTAACACAATCAGGATCAACATACAATCAGAATGATACCAAGATGAGAAAAAGGCACCAAATCAGACTTATATCAGTATATTACAGTAAAAAACTAGGGACCAAAAGCAACAAGATTTTGGAACCCTTGCAAAATCAAAAATTCTGCAACTTATACCCCCTAGTCATCTTGAAATCTTCAACAAGCTACAGATGACTAGGGTTAGGGTTTCAACCACCCAACCTGTTGGAAATGATCTAAAAAGTTATTACAAGGGTGGGAAACACATCAAAATCAGGAAAGAGGAAACCAGAACTGATCCATAATTATGAAATTCTTCTCTGCAAGTACAAGGGATCACAAAACTGAGCTCAAAAGGATACCCTGCAACATGCCTTGAGCATACAACCACCATGGTACAAGCTCTACAAATGATCCGACCACACCCTAGACCACACTGCAAATAGAAAACCAATCATATCTCATCGAACAGGGTCAATTCTGCAATGAATTCCATAAATTTGGTACTTTCTGGTCGCTGGAAGTTCTCAAAAAAAATTGAATTTGAATCACAATGGCTAAATCCATGGCACCTGCAGAGAATGACGGCCCACGTTCAAACTGAGACCATCTTTAAAACACAACCATCTGATCAAACCTCCTTCGCAGCTTTAAGATTTTCCTCTAAAAGTAGCCCCACCAGACTTAGCGAATTAGCGACAAAGGACCCTCACCAATTCGCTAAACATTTCACACTTTCGCTAAACAACTTAGCGACTTCCCGACTACCATTTGCGCAATCACCAAACAAACTATCAAATCACCTTTTCTTCTCGCAAATGCGCGAACACATTAAATTTTTCAGCACCGTTAGATTTTACAACTCCACCAAATAGTAGACTACACTTGGGCTCGCCAGATGCCACATGTCACCATTTCATTTGTAGTTCACGCCTGGTTATACTGACACGGGACCCACTTTCCTTAGGCATCAAGATGAATGGCTGGCGTAAGATCTCATAGCTCTGACAAATCCCATGATAACTTACACCAGCCATAGGATCCATCCTCATCATAGACCCCTCTGACAATGGCCCCACTCCTAAGCACATCCACGTCGACCAATAGGAACACAACAACTAAGCACCACATGGCAGACGGTCCCACTCGTACAACAGACAACCTGGCAAGATGGAATAAAATCTGATGGATGGCACATGATCTCAAAGGCTTGGAATATTCCTTGAGATCATATGCCAACCATTAGATTAAAAGCTTTCAACGTGGGCACCTCTGACATAAACCAAGTCATCACCACGCGGACGAATGAAAACCTGCCAACTCAGATCACCGTGGCACATAAGAACTACTTGGCAAATTGGACCCACCGCACAAAATGCATACCTCTACAACAAAATCCAACGGGCCCACCTGACAAGCCTCATCACCACCTGCTACCGGGACCACACCCCTTTCCACCAACGGGCCTCAAAGACATGTAGCAAGAGGTTGCATGATCACATAGCCAAAAATTGGGCTATGCGATCATGCGACAACCAATCACAGGCTGCCACATCATCACCTCTGTGACCACTGCCAAAGAAGCCTTACCCTTTCAGAGGATCAGACGGTTGTCACAAAAGTGCAAAAAATAAACCTCATGCATCTTCACCATGTGAACTTATGACAACCATTGATCCTGTCCGAACCTTAACCATGCTAGAAGCATGAGAAGAGACAAACCGCCAAGCACTCAGCGACTATGCGACTAACCATTTGCAAGTTCGTGAGATGTTAGCAGATAACCACCAATCTTTCAGAGATCACGTGATTAACAGTCACCGAGTCACTGGATAGAAGATGTAACTGCCCGAAGACTTACAAAATTAGCGACAAGAAACTTTGAAGGACTGGGTTCCACCATCCATCGCACCTGCGTAGTTAAGACCAAGGTTGAAAACACACAAAATTTTTGACACAGAGAAAGACTGAAAACACACAGAGTTTTCAACACCAAAGGATAAGCGCACAAAAGGAGGAAGCATAGGGTCGAAAACAACGAAGGCTGAAAACAAATAGACCAAAAACATCATGGACTTTCAGAAACACTATGGGTTTTCGACACTGTGGCAAATTTTGAAATATTTCCAGTAGGCTTTAGAATTTGGATAACTTTTTGGATTTTATGATTGAGCACGTACAAATTGGACCAGAGCTTGGTGACAACACAAGGAACATAGGGAAAGACACAAACCATGAAACATTTGCAGGGAGGAGACCATTTTCAAAAGATTTTGCTATGACAGAAAAATGGCCTAACAAGAAGAAGCCTAAATCTTGTATTTTATTGTTCTTTAAAAGTCCTCGAAGAGGCCTCTATATGTAAATTTGAATCAGCAAATGTATTTGAGAAAGTTATATTACCCTTGAAATGCAAATCTTAATTCTATTAGAAGTTGAAATGTGTATAATGAAATGGTAGGAGGAATTCTAATTTTTCTCCTAAGTTAGAGAAAGCTACATTATAATGTGTTTTGGTCAATTCAAATAAAAAGATTAAATTGCTATCCCTCTCTATCCTTGCAAATTTTAAAATGATAGCTTGATATTGTATTTGTTATAGAAGCAATCAAATTAGTTGTGTATATTGATCAATTTATAACATTAGATTCATTTCCACAGAAGACTATATGTTATAATTAGATAATTTGATATACCAACTTTATCACATATAATGTACCTAAACCAAATAAGAAAAAATATAAACCATGTAGATGTGTAGAGAAAATAAAATTTCTCATACAAATTTAAATGAATGGGCAAATGAAGACCTACAGGTCTTTGGATTTTGTATGGGAAAAAAATCCCGTACAAATCCATGCCACAGACATTATTATATTAATATAATTTATATATTTAAATTTCTAAACAATAAAATATTAAATTTGCTCCCACACTTTGTATTATTCTTCTAAAGTGGCGCAGGAGTTTGGTAGGCCTGACTTAGAAATTAATTTGCTTGAGTCTTATTGGCCAATGCATGCTTATTACATATGTACTTGGCTGCATATTTTTTTATTTTGTCTATGTTGCTGGTCAAACCATCTAACCCTCTATCTACATGGGTATTGGGCTAGGCCTTTAGAATTGGGATGGGGTGGGACCCAAACTCCCAACCCCATATGCTTTCCCAACTACCCATGTCTCCTCAACTCCCCTTTTCATGGAAAATGGCGCTAGATGTATTGGGTAGGTTATTTTATTTTGAAAGGATTGATATGAATGTGGGCCTCCAAAAACAAACATGCCTCATTAATCTTCTTACTCCCTCTAAATTCACACCTCCCCTCCTTGGACTTGGTCTTTGGAAATGATGGCTTCCCCACCCACTTGGCACGTGGGTTAAGGGGGAAAGGAATTTAGGGAGATAGAATAGTTGGTTAGGTAGAATGTTTAGGTTAATTAGTAGGTTAGTGGATTGTTAAGATAGTTTAGGGTGTTAGTTAATAGTGTTATTAATTTAGTTAGTAATGAATGTCATGTTAATAAATAATAGGTGTTTTATTAAATAAAATAAATAATCTTTATTAATTTATTTGTTAATTGTTTTAATATTATTTGTTGTATAATAGTTAATAATTTATATTTAATAATAATTGTTGAATAATCATTTAATAATTTACAATTAATATTATTTAATAATTGGGTTAGTTAATACAATTATAATTTAGTAAATTAATTATTAGTGCTTATTAAATTGGGATTATAACGTAATCACTAAATTTAGGCTTTTAATTAGTTATCTTTTGTGCACTAATAAATGTATTAAATGGTAACTGATATAATTAGTACCACTTAATACTTTATTATATACTAACCGTTATAACGATGTTTATGTGTATTGTTTATCAAACACAATAATAATTAGTACAAATCAACTTTGTAAAAGAAGAATATGTATATACATTATGTGGACATTTAATGTTATAATGGGGTAGCGTTATGCTTCCTATGGATGAGCAAAATGGGTTTATTCCATTCAAATTAATACGTTAGATGTAACTTAATTTCTTGAACATCGATTTGGTCTAGCCATTATGTTGATTATAAAATATTCATTTGTTTAGTAACACGACAATTTATATATTGAATCCTATGACCCAACATAGCTTAACTTTGCCTACAGTCTCTTTCATTCGATAACAACTTAGTTGAAATTAATGTGGTACCCTCGTAAACAAACTTAATGTTAGGTTAACTTGTTTTACAACTTCTCCTCCTAGATAGAATCCCTTGTTAAAACTTAATCAACTAGTAACCCGTGGGAACCAACGTTGTAAAGAATTGGTTCTTCAGACTCTTTACGAACTATTTTCATAGACACCTATTAACCTGCATCATAAACTTAGTACTATTATCCCTTTAAAAAAAAAAATTGTTGGTTGGGTTTTGGCCCAAATTTTTGGGCATTACAAGACCCTCAAAAATGCAGTTTACTAAAACATAGTAAAATTTGAAAAATTAAATTTCAATTTTTTTCCCAATTTAATCCTGAGCAACTAATCAATTTAATTATATTAAATATTTATTGACAAATAAAATTGAACTTTATCTAGAAGATTATCTCACATAGAAGGGAACTCAATGTATATGGAAAAAATTACTGATCAACTTAAAGAGGTAAGAGGAATTCCACCCACTATCTATAAATGCATGGAAGAAAAGGTCACTCATCTCCAAAACTTCCTTGAATATTGTTCTCTATTTTCAAATGAAAACAAGATGTTTGGTTTTATAAATATCAACCTTCATTCACCTTCTCACCTAAATCATCTTACTCATTGATGGATAAACAACATTTTTTGGAATAGTATATGGGTTTCCAAGATCATACCTAAAATCCAATTTTATTGGTGGGTCTTGGCTCTAAGAAACATTTTTACTATTGAAAATATTAATAGAAGAGGCTTCATGTTTGTTAATAGATGATCATTGTGTTATTATTATAAGTAACTGAGAAAGGGGATGAATTAGTGCAATAAAAAGTTTCATACTTTTAACAATTATCTTCAACAATAACTAACATGCAAATAATATTATAAAAATAAAGAATAACAAGTAAAACATGTTGGAAACTACAATTGAAGCAATTGTTTTATTGTCATTGATGTCAAACCTTAACTGGTAAGACTGTTCCTACTTAGGAAAGTACTATATCTATTTGATTGTTGTGAAGGGGATAGGAAAGGTTGGTAACAATAGCACCTGAGGAAAGGTTGAGTTATCTTGATATTTCAATGAGTACTTGATTGTGTGGCACAATGATAAGATAATGTATTATTTATCTAAGTATGAATGAAGACTAAACTAGTAGGCTTAACCGAGCAAAATTGAAGAAATCTAGTTTAAGTCGAGTTGTGTTAGTGTCGACCGAGCTAGTATATGCCAAGTAAATTCAGTGTTGACCGAACAATAGTTAATTACTGAGGAAGACAATATTAGCCAAGGAAATAGTTTTTGAGGTGACCGAGCTTTTTAATGAAGACCGAGAAGTTGAACACTATATTGACCGAGCACTAGTATTTTACATTTGAGGGAGAATTTAGATTTCCAGCCGACATCGTTGCATTCTTGGATTATGTAAAATGTGTTGACTTTATTTATTGATTGTATGAAAGCATTTAATACATTGTAAAATGTTTTAATGTAAATCTATTAAGAGATTTGAGATATTTCTAGAAGGATAGCCGAAGAACATAAAGTAGGAAGAATTCGATAGATCTGACCTAACCCTAAGATCAATGAAGGAGATTAAGCAACAAAAGATGTATTGACCAAATTGAGGAATTATTAAGGAAACCTAAGCATGAGGTTAATGAGAGAGGGGATGCTAGAAGTGTTGTTGATGTTATTGACTATACATGCAGAGAAGGTTGAAGGAGAAGAGTTGTGATTTCTTGAAGAGAGTTCCAAGAAGATCAGTGATGGAGATGGTAAAGGTTCATAGTTAGTAAGCCAACATATGTGTACAAAATTGGATCTAATTTTTGCAAAGTGAGTTATATGTTTTTCAGATCATTACTACTGCTACTTTCTAACCATTGTATTAGTCAAAATCCTTTTAACAAAGGTTGACCTAACAGTCATATGTATAAATCCTTTGACCAAGGTTCCATTCTAATGGAGTGTATGTAAGTCCTATAACAAGGTGTACTTTTAACATAGTGGTTAAATCCTTTAACTGGGTCACACCTGATAGTGTGTTTGTAACCTTTGATAGAGTTGGCTTTGCATCGAGCTCACTTTAGAAGAGTGAACATAATAGTTACATGTAACAAAATGGTTTTTCCCAAATTAGGTTTCCACTATAAATCTTGGTGTTGATACTTGTGTGAATGTGTTTGTTTGAATATTTATTTGTTTTACAAGTTAGTAACTATTGGATAAGTGGACTACACTGTTATATGTTTTTGTTATGAAATTAGTAATGACCGAGTAGCTATTGGTTATTAGATCTGATTTGTTGAAGAAGTTTTAAAGTTTTTTCTGTACATCTGGACCTTAGAACATATCATTCACCCCCCCTCTCTATTTTTCTAAATCATATTAACAATTGGTATCAGAGCAGTTGGTGCATATAGATAACAAGTTTGAAGTTACTTGAAGAAAATGATCAGGATGTATAAGAAGGAGATACCAAAGTTGAATAAGGAGAACTTCCTTGCATGGCAAAGCTTGATGAAGCTACATCTGGTCGGTATTGGTGATTTTGCAAAACATTACATTAAACATGAATATACCACACATGTTGCACCTCTGAATGCCAAGGAAATGAAAGCTAAACAAGAGCACAACCAAGCAATGTTGGAGATTGCGTCTACCCTAAGTTATCCAAAATTTGAAGACATCAAAGATTGTAGTAATGCAAAGAAAATGTGAGACACCCTTGAAAACATCTATGGCAGTGACATAAATGTATTGAGAGCAAAAGATGAGAGCTTAAGAGGTAAATTGGATAAAATGAGAATGAAAGAAGGTGAAAATATTACACAATATTGTGGTAGAATAAAAGAAGTTGTAAATGCTATTAGAGGAGAAAATGGAACTATTGAAGATGAAACCGTAATTGGAAAAGTATTGAGAACTCTACATCCTATTTATGCCATCAAAATTTCAGTAATTCAAGAATCTAGATGTAACCCTAACAATACTCTTACTTTGGAAAGTTTGGTCAGTAAGCTCACTACTTTTGAACTTTCTAACTATGATAACTTCACTATTGGTAATGTTGGATTTTCTTTTAACTCACAAATGGTTCTGAGTAAGTCAAAGAAGGAAAAAGAAAGATGCATAAGTAAAAGTGAAAGCGAAAGAGAAAGTGACAGTGACACATTTGATGAAGAACTTGAGGATATAGAAGCTCTTATGGCTAGAAGATTGAAAAGGGGAAAAGGAAAGTATAAAGGTAAACTCCCTATTATATGTTTTTCATGTAATAAAGTTTGTCATATAGCTGCTAGATGTCCTGACAGGGATGATAAGGATGAAGAAAGAGACATCAAGCATAAAGACAAAAGATAAGATAGAGGTTACCAAAGATACAAGGACTACAAAGGAAAACGTAAGAAATCCTGCTATATTGTCAAAGAAGAGACTGACATTGATAGTGATGATTTTGAAATTGAGGTTGTCTATGTTGCAATGAAAAATGAATCTGATGAGGATGAGAAAATTGCATTGATATCTTATGTGAACAAAAATGACAAATGGATTATTGATAGTGGTTGTTCACATCACATGACTGGTGACAAGAGTAAATTTGATACCTTAGATCATTATAAAGGTAGAAGTGTGAAATTTGGAAATGATGCACCATGTCCTATTAGAGGAAAAGGATTGATTAAGATGATTGATAAGATCACTTGTGGAAATGCTTATTGGGTTGAGGGTCTTAACTATAATCTACTGAGTGTTGCACAACTTAATAGCACTAGCTACCGGGTGGAAATTCATCATAGGAAGGCCAAAATATTTGATGCCACTGGTGAACTAATTGAAAGTGGAGAATAGACGAGAGGTAATTTGTTCTATCTAGACCTATCTGAAGAAACTTGTATGATTACACAACTTGATGATATTTGGTTATGGCATAAGCGACTATGTCATGTTAACTTTGATAATCTGGTAGAAATTAGTAAGAAAAAGAAAGTGAGAGGTCTACCTAGATTGAAGAAACTTGAGAATTTAATGTGCAAAGACTATCAGTTGGGTAAGATGACTAAGTCTAGTTTCAAGAGAAAAGATTTTACTTCTAAGAATATCTTAGATTTGGTTCATACTAACCTTTGTGGACTAATGGGCGTACAAAGCTATTATGGTGCTAGATATTTTATTCTGTTTGTTGATGATTATACCAGAATGATGCATGTAATGTTCTTAAAGGAAAAATCTGATGCTTTTCAATTCTTTAAGTGGTTTGTGGCTAAAGTTGAAAAGGAGATAGGTATAAACTTGAAGTGTCTTAGATCTAACCGAGGTGGAGAATTAATATCCAATGAATTTAATCTATTTTGCAATGATAGAGGGATCAAAAGACATATGTCTACACCTAGAAGTCCTCCACAAAATGGTATAGCAGAGAGAAGGAACAAATCTATCTTGGAATGTGCAAGGACATTAATGATTTAAAATAACGCTGCACAAAAGTACTAGAAAGAAGCTATAAGTATAGCTGTTTATACTCTTAACCGAGTATAGATCAAAAAATATACAAATCTGACATCTTATGAGTTATGGCATGGGTATGCACCTAATGTAAAGTACTTTAGAATCTTTGGAAGTAAATATTACATACTAAAGGACAATAAGAATGGGAAATTTGATGCTAAAAGCAATGAATGTATATTCCTAGGCTATTCCACAAAAAGTAAAGCTGATAAATGTTTGAACTCTAACACTAACAAAATTGTGGAAAGTGTGAATGTCAAAGTTGATGAGTATGTAGAGAAAAATGAAGTTGATAGTAAAAGAGAACCAGAAGATTACAGATCTTTTATGTATATAGAGGAAGAAGAGGTGAGTGATAGACCTACAACTGATGGTGAGTCTTGGGTAAGAAATGCTGAGCATCAAGAAAACAATGTTGAGAGAGAAGAAGAACTTGTCAAGCGACAAGAAGAAGCCACTGAGTATCAAGAAGAGGTTGTTGAGCATTCAGAAACTGAATTTGACAATCTTGTTGGTGAACCTAAAGAGAAAAATGAAAGGAGAGAAGAACCTTTTCTAGCACAATATGTAAGGAGACGTCACATGCCTTAATAGATAATTGGAGACAAAGATACTGGAGTTTTGACCACAAGCAAGACAAGAGATCCAACATGTTTACTATGTGAATTAGAGCCTAAGATAACAAAGGAGGCATTAGAAAATGAAGACTGGATACAAGAACTAAATGAAGAGATAGAACAGATAGAGAAAAATGATACCTAGACTCTGGTGCCGAGACCAGAAAATAAAAATGTCATTGGGAAAAAGTGGGTATTCCAAAATAAGATGAATAAGCATGGTCAAATTAAAAGAAACAAAGCTAGGCTAGTATGAAAAGGCTATACACAAGAATAAAGAATAGATTATGGGGAGACATTTTCCCCTATAGCAAGATTGGGAGGAGTTAGAACTTTACTTGCATATGCTACCTATAAAGATTTCAAGGTATACCAAATGGATGTTAAGTCTACATTTTTAAATGGTATATTAGAAGAAGAAGTGTATATTGAATAGCTAGAAGGATTTGTTGATCCAAACAAAAGATGCATGGTTTTCAAACTGAACAAAGCACTGTGTGGACTAAAGCAAGCTCCTAGAGCATGGTATGAGAGATTGCACAACTACCTAATACAGATTGGATTCTCAAGAAAAAATAACACAATAAATTTGTACATGAAAGATGAAGAAGGTAAAGGAATCTTGTTAGATAAGATCTTTGTAGATGATATTATATTTGGTGCACAAGATGCCTTGTGTAAGAAATTTTCAAATGAAATGCAAACTAAATTTGAAATGAGTATGTTTGGGGAGATCAAAATTCTTGTTGGTTTACAAGTATATCAGATGGAGAAAGGAATTTTCATCACCCAGTCTAAATATGTTCATGAGATACTGAAAACCTTTGGTGTGGCAGATTCAAGGCTAGTAAGTACTCCTATGGCTATTGGACAAAAGTTGTCTAAAAATGATGATGCTGCAGAGGTAAACCAGACTTTGTATATATCTCTGATTGGAAAGCTATAGTATGCTATACATAGAAGACCAGATATTGCTTTAGCTGTTGGGATTGTGGCAAGATTCTCTGCCAATACTAAGGAAACACACATGATGGCTGTCAAAAGAATAATGAGATATTTGAAAGGGACTGATGACTATGGATTGTACTACAAGAAGCATGAAAAGTTTGAACTGAGAGTGTATACTAATGTTGATTGGGAAGGAAATGTAGATGATAGAAAGAGTACTAGTGGTGGAGTTTTCTTTCTTGGATAAAGATTAGTTTCATTGACAAGAAAGAAACCAATTTGTATTTCCCAATCTACTGCTGAAGCTGAGTATGTGGTGATAGCTGTGAACTATTCAAAGCTGGTATGGATAAAGCAATTGTTGGTAGGCATGAAAGAAGAAATCAATGAACCAATTGTCATTTTTTGTGACAACACAAGTGCTATCAACATCTCTAAGAATCCAGTGATGCACACAAAGACCAAACACATTGCAATAAAGTATCATTACTTGAGAGAAATGGTACAAGATAAAGAGATCCAAATGGAATATTTGAATACAAAAGAACAACTAGCAGACATATTCACTAAAGCTTTACCTAAAGAAGCTCATGAATATCTGAGAAGTCAATTAGGGGTCCTTCCCCTAACTGAGGCTACCTAGTCAAGCTAGGAGTATTGCATAAAATGTGCTACAAAGAGTATGTGACAAGTTGATGTAGAAATAGGTCACACTTTAGGAGCACCCTAGAGTTGTGAAAATTATAGAAAATCCAAAAATTAGTCATAAGCAAGATGACAGAGGGAGAAATATTGTTACTGAACTGAAAAGATGATATCTACATCTATAGGATGTATGTTTTAGTTGCTATTTTGGCATTTTTATCAAAGAGGGAGATGATTACAGATGAATACACATAATGAAATTTTCATGGAAGATCAAGTAAGAGGGAGAGATTCAGTGGATAGTCATACAAGCATGGCTTATAGATTTTGTATCAGAATGAAGCTAAGGATATTATAGATACTTTTGATGGACATATATGTTTTGGATTGGTTGGTAATTCATGTGATATTCATATGGTGTTTCCATCAATGCCAAAGAGGGAGATTGTTGGAAACTAAAATTGAAGCAATTGTTGTATTGTCATTGATGTCAAACCTTAACTGGTAAGACTGTTGCTACTTAGGAAAGTACTATATCTATTTGATTGTTGTGAAGGGGATAGGAAAGGCTGGTAATAATAGCACCTAAGGAAAGGTTGAGTTATCTTGATATTTCAATGAGTACTTGATTATGTGGCACAATGATAAGATAATGTATTATTTATCTAAGTATGAATGAAGACTAAACTAGTAGGCTTAACCAAGGAAAAGTGAAGAAAACTAGTTTAAGTCAAGTTGTGTTAGTGTTGACCGAGCTAGTATATGTCGAGTAGATTCAGTGTTGACCGAACAATAGTTAATTACCGAGGAAGACAATATTAGCTGAGGAAATAGTTTTTGAGGTGATTGAGCTTTCTAATGAAGAATTGACCGAGTGTCAGTATTTTACATTTGAGGGAGAATTCAGATTTCCAGCCGACATCGTTGAATTCTTGGATTATGTAAAATATGTTGACTTTATTTATTGATTATACGAAAGCATTTAATGCACTGTAAATGTTTTATTGTAAATCTATTAAGAGATTTGAGATATTTCTAGCAGGATAGCTGAAGAACATAAAGTAGGAAGGATTCAATGAATCTAACCTAATCCTAAGATCGATGAAGGAGATTAAGTAGAAAAAGATGTATTGACCTAATTGAGGAAGTATTAAGGAAACCTAAGCATGAGGTTAATGAGAGAGGGGATGCTGGAAGTGTTGTTGATGTTATTGACTGTACAAGCAGAGAAGGCTGAAGGAGAAGAGTTATAATTTCTTGAAGAGAGTTTCGAGCAGATCAGTGATGGTGACAGTAAAGGTTTATAGTTAGTAAGCCAGCATATGTGTACAAAATTGGATCTGATATTTGTAAAGTGAGTTGTATGTTTTTAGATCATTACTCCAGCTACTTTCTAACCATTGTATCAGTCAAAATCCTTTTTAAAAAGGTTGACCTAATAGTCATATGTATAAATACTTTGAAAAAGGTTACATTCTAATGGAGTGTATGTAAGTCCTATAACAAGGCACACTTTTAACAGAGTGGTTAAATCCTTTAACCGGGTCACACCTGACAGTGTGTTTGTAACCTTTGACAAGGTTGGCTTTTCATCGAGCTCACTTTAGAAGAGTGAACATAATAGTAACATATTACAAAGTGGTTTTTTGCAAATTGGGTTTCCACTATAAATCTTCATGTTGATACTTGTGTGAATTTTTTGGTTTGAACATTTTTGTGTTTTACAAGTTAGTAACTATTGGATAAGTGGATTGCAATATTATATGTTTCTGTTATGAAAACAGTAATGACCAAGTAGCTGTTGGTTATTAGATTTGATTTGTTGAAAAAGTTTTAAAGTTTATTTTATACATCTGGACCTGAGAATAAATGATTCACACCCCCCCCCCCCTCTCTATTGTTTTAAATCATATTAAAAAAGCATTCACACACATAGACCACTTGACATAATATTTTTTCTATGGAACCCTTTTTACATGGAGAAAACCATATGTGGGGATGATGTTGTTAGAATAACCATATCCCAATCAACTTACGGATGGCATGAATCAATTTATGCAAAATTATTAAACTTAATTCCAAATAGAAACCTTATGCACAATGTAAAATAACCATAACACATGATAACACACTAACATCAATATTTTTTTTAAAGGAAATCCATGTTAAGGTAAAAAACTTGGTGTCGATGGTACCCAAAAATTATTACTATAAGTATAATAATCTAGCAAAGAGTTCTAGCTCTATTAGGAGATGATTAAGTACTACTTGTTAGAGGAAAAACCCAGTTAGGAGTCACAACCCTATTAAAGGTTTTTATAAATGGCTTACACCCTAGTCACTTCACCAAGGCAAGGTTAAATCCACCTTCAGGACTCACTGTCCAAAGATCTAGAAGATTTACAAAAATATTATCTGAATTGACTTCCAGAACTAACCTCTACCAAGATAGTCTCTTTTTTGTGCCTCAATGAAGAACCTCTACTCTACATCAGTAGTCCTTGCAACTCAAAAACTTACACATCATCTCTCTTACTCCAATCATGAGAAAATACTTCCTTATATACAAGTTACATTAATAATTTTTGGGTCGGCCAATTATACAACCTTTCCCATAAAACATTACATAGACCCATGTGAATATACACATGGAATCCTTAAAAATATTACAACAATTATAAATCATGAAATAGTCAGCCATAATTCTAATCCATGCATAATTATTCAATAATACACTACCACTCTTGGTTCGGCTTCCAAATAGATCTTCACTAAGATACATGCAACAAATTATGTCCCCAATAACACTAGTACTCTATGATCACATAGTAGACTCTCCCATGTGTCTTTTGACTCTCCCCAATCTCACAAGGTTTAATTCATTTCCACACTAAAGTTATACTGTAACTACTGAGATAAAATCTGTGAGTTTCCAAGTCACTATCCTAGGAACCAGTCTGCATGAATTCATCCATAAATGGAGAAACTAATCATATAAAAATATGTGAACACAAGCATTAAGTCAAGAGATAAGTCTCCATTCATTATTTATAAAATTCTCTGCAACTTATCTATTTAGTATGTCTGTAACTTTTGGATTCCCTTACAGAAACATATGTTGACATCAATGAAAACATAGTGAATGCCGACATCATAGGCTACAACAATTCCAACAATCTACCCTTTTGTCATTGATGGCAACATATGTGAAAAACTATTAATCTACAAAGTACCCTTTCTCAATAACTTCCTAGCCTTTCCTAAAATCTCCCCCTCAACCAGTATGATTTTTTAACTAATATATCTTCCACTTTGACATCAATGGAAAAGGGTTCCATTAAAAAATTCCTTTTCTACCTACTTTTCTAGGCGCATCTTTTTAAAATCTTCAAGACCATCAACTATTAGCTGAAAGATCACCTTGATCTGATCAGCTATGCTCAAATAATTAGTCTACTTGAGGAGTAAATCCTCTGCATCAAGTCCACAATTGATCTATCTTTGATTGCTAGTGGAATGGAGCACTACCACATCTCCTTAATTACCTCGAGGTGGGGCTCTATCCACAAGATTACCTCTAAGATATTCATAGGTATCTATGTTTAGTTGTTTGGTGAAGATGTCTACAATCTACTTCTTTTTTATTCCATATTCAAGCTTCACCTTATTATCCTCCACCTTCTCTCTCAAAAAGTGATACTTAATTTAGATATGATTTTTGTTTTAGTGCATCACTAGAGTTTTTGATATATATTCACTATACTTGTGCTAATCACAATGTATGATAACTATTTCACCAAGGTTCACACCAATGTCCTTGAACATCTATTTCATCCAAATAATATGTGTTCAATTAAGTACAGTCACACAATTCTTTGATTCATCTTTTAACTGAGCTATAGAACCCTACTTCTTTCTTAACCAAGAAACTAACCTCTTCACAATGAAAAATGATTCTCCACATGTGCTCTTCCTTTCATCTACACTACATGCCCAATATGCATCAGTACATACTTCAAATTCAAATTCTTTTGATTTATCATGCCATAGGCCAAGAACAGTTGTTCCCTTTAGGTATTTGAATATTCTTTTGACTGCAACAAGATGTATTTCCTTTGGATCTACCTGAAATCTAGCAAACAATTTCAACTACATGTACTATATCAGGTCTAGTATGTGTCAAATATTGAAGACCTCCTATTGTAGATCTATATTCTATCTGAGGTACACATTTTTCCTCATCTGAAGTATACAACTTATTCCCTATTTCCATATGAGTTCCAACTGGTTTACTATCATCAATGCAAAATTTCTTTAGCAACTCCTTAAGATCCTTGGTCTGAGATATGAAAACCCCATTCTTTCTTTGATTTATTTGTAGTCCTAGGAATAACTTTATCTCCCCTATCATATACATCACAAATTATTTCTTCATCTTTTTTGCAAACTTCTTACTCATAGAACCATTACCTCCAAAGATAATGTCATCAACAAATACTTCTTCTATCAAACTACCCTCATCATTATATCTCAAGTATAAATTTCTATCCTCATTACCTTTTTTGAAACCAAGATGTAATAAATGCATGTCCAATCTAGCATAAAAGGATCTAGGTTCTTCTTGTAGACCATATAGTTCCTTCTTCAATTTTCAAACCATGCCTTCATTACTTGATAGAGGAAAACCATCAGGTTTCTCAATGTAAACCTCTATTTGTAAGTCACCATTAATAAATGTTGACTTGACATCCATCTGATAGACCTTGAAATATTTTTATCTAGCATAGGCTAAGAGTAACCTAAATTCTTCCAAGTTCGCAACTCATGAAATTTTTTCCTCAAAGTCAATTCCTTCTTGTTGTGAATATCCATTGCATACCAATCTAGATTTTTTTTTGGTTACAATACCATCTCCATTCATCCTATTTACAAATACTAATTTTGTACCAATAAAATTCTTGTCTTTAGGTCTGGGAACCAATTCCAAGTGTTTTTCTTTTGTATCTGGTACAATTATTCTTTATTTCTTTGATCTATAATTCATCTTTGCATGCTTCATTAGTAGTCTTTGGTTCAACCTATTAAATAAAATAGATTGTATCCCTGGTTTGAAATGTTGTTCTAGTTCCTTTATTTCTATCTCTAATGATCTAGTTCTATGGATGATTCCTCTGCACATATTTAGGTGTACTAGACACCTCTATCTACTCATCTAGATTCATATCTATCATCAAAATTTCTCACGAATGGTCCTAATTTTTTTTTGTCCTTGTTCTTCATTCATACCTTGATTTTGGCTCTAAATATTTTGATTTAGTCATTCTTCCCACTCTAGATCATGAGAATTAACTTCACAAGCTCTTTCTTGTACATGAAACCTTTCATCAATCCTAACATCTTCACTTTCAATCATCTTTCTATTTCTTAGATTATAGCATCTATAGGCCTTAATCTTTGTAGAATACCCAAAGAATATTCCCTCATCACTCCATTCATCATATTTCCCTATGCTATCATCCCTTCTAATATAGTACTTGCTACCAAAAATTCTAAAATACTTAATAGTAGGGGTATGACCAAATCATATCTCATAAGGTATCTTACTAGTACCATCTCTAACCTAAACTCTATTCATTGCATATACTATGGCATTAAATGCCTCTTTCCAATGCATATTTGCAACTCTTCCCTCAATTAGCATAGTCCTCACAACATCAAGAATTGATCCATTTATTCTTTTAGCTACACTATTATATCAGGGGCATGATGCTTTTCCTTCAAGGGCCTAATGCTCTGATACCAATTGTTAGGATTTGGTAACACTGAGAGGGGGGGTGAATCAGTGTTACATTACTTTCCTAAATTCTTAGATTTCTTTACTTTCCTCAAACAAAATATAAAGATATTACACAATATAAATAACCATGCAACATAAAAAAAACATGGAATAATTCACAACACCATATTTTTTTTCAAGGAAAACCTTATTAAAGGAAAAACCCCAGTGGGGATGGTATCGATAAATATCTTCACTATAGGTATAGTAACCCTGTTAAGAGTTCTAATCCTATTAAAAGCCGAGTATTATAGTAGGGAAGTCCTGGTTAAAGGATAGACCCTTTTAGGAGTCTTTTACAATGTGATCCTAAGGATTGACCATGTTAGGAGCCCAAACCTGTTAATGGAAATCAAACCCTATTAGGGGTGTACAATACGTACAATATCACTTACAATTAATCTGATGTCCTGAATACAAAGATTTATAAAAGTATTCCTTGAAGAACTCCTCTTTTTCTCCTTTCCCTTGATCTCTTTTGTTCTCCTTAGATGCCTTTATAGTTCAAATCCATTATTATCATCACCATCCACATCTTACACAATTGCAAAAGTGTTTATATACTTATACCTTGTTAGAGGCATATTACAAAAGCTAGTGAGCTTTACTCTAGGAAAACATAATATTATTTAATGCACATTTTCACTCTTTCTTAACATCCTTAGTATGCCTTAGATCGAAGAGCACATCCAAAAATATCTTTTCAATCACTCAAAAAGTTGGCCTTAGTGATCACCAACAAGTTATACCCTATTTACTATATTTGCATCCAATCAACCAAACATATCTCTTTGATACTGCCATATTAATATGTGCAACCTTACACATGTATTCATTTATGTCTTTTCAATATTTATCTAGGATCACATGGCTTCAAGAGGATTTTGTGAGGATCACTAATCTGTTCTATCAGACTAGGTCACAAGAATAGTCTGTGGACTTAGGCATTTTCCTTCATCAACTGCATAGAAACATATTAGTGATGTCCAATATGTGTGATCAAAAGTCTGATGAAATGGAACTGGAAGATGTGAGTATTGCTAATAGTAGATAGAGTCAATCTAAAATACAAACTAAGGAAGGCAAATGACTTCATCAAGAAGTTGAAGCAGGAAGTTGTGCATGAAAGAAAATTAAGAGAAGATCTCATGGAAGGACAAACAAAGGAGCTATCAGATCAAGATCCAATTGACTATATAATACATGAAAATTATTTCTTGAAGGATGAACTAGAAGTCACAAAATTGAATCTGATGAAATAACTTGATACTAAAAGAGAAGAAAAAGAAAAATTGGAAATTGAACTATCAGACACAAGGGATAGATTGAAAACTTTGGAGAATGAACTGAGCACACTAAAAATAAAGTATGAAAAGGTATAAAGTTATTGTATCATTATCACTGGTGAAATTGATCAGACCAAAGGTCATATAGAAAAATTCCTGAGAGAAGAAATAAATTAGATGAGAAAATTGACATGCAGAAATCTGTTGGATACATGAAAGGAGTAGGATTCAATAAAAATCCTGATCAGAGGAAAGATAGAGTTGTGGTAAATCTTAATTCACTTAAGAAATCAAATTCTAAGGCTATGATGGAAGAACCTAAGATACCTCCTTTCAAGACAATGACAAGGATTGCAGTCGTGAAGATTAATCAAAGAAACCAACTGAAAAGGGTATTCCTAAGCCCAACTTTACTGGTTTTTGTTTTAATTGCTATTTGTATGGACATAAGATAAAAGAATGTAGAAAAATAGATATCAGGTCTAGAAAACCTACATATGATCACCTGAATGATTTTATCAAGAAGCAAAAATAGAAAATCTTGAATGAGGAAAATATGGAAAAATGTGAATGTAGTAAAAATGCAGAACATAGACAACCTGAGAATAGTGAAACAAGTAAAGAAAATGATGCTATCCAAGACAATAGCTCTAATGCCAGTAAGGAAGAAGTCAAAAAGATAGTGGAAGAGGTTAATAAATCCTTAAATACCAGACCTAGAAAGATTGTATGCTATAAATATAGTATTTTTGGTCATATTGCCAAATAATGCAAGTTGCACATTAAGTACAACCAATTGAAACCTAAGAAGAAAGTAACATGCTTCAAATGAAATAATTATGGTTATGTTGCGAAGTATTTTAGATTTAAATAACTGATAAATAAGTCCTTTAGACCATTGAAAAAATAAAAGGAACTAAATGAAGAAGAAAAAGAACTAGCAAAACTAAAATAAGAATTCAAGGAGAAATAGACCAAATAGAATGAACTTGTTAAATATGAAGTCAAAAAGTGATGAAGAGAAGAGTGAAAGCACTCACAATATTCCTAAGAGTCTTGTCGAATCAATACTGGGTGCATTTCCTCAGCATATTTTTTATGGGCAATGCATGCCTTAGGGGGAGCATGATAGATTAACACAATTCAAATATAGAGCCCATATATGGATGATTTAAGCTGTGCAAACTTGAAAATAGATTAGCTACTATTTTATAAGATCTTGGACAAGATCGCATATGGTTTAGAGATGTTTGTGAGAACATGTACTAGTTTGAGCCAACACTAGTTTGTTACATCTTTATAGGAAATTTTTGGGACTTGTGCCAAACTATCTATAAGGATAGTAAAGTGGTCAAACTACTTCCCATTTACACTAAGATCAGAGAGAATTGAAGAGCTTGGAGAAGTTGTTAGAGCTTAAAGATTTTATAGTTGTATTCACAAAACTATCACACAGCTACGCGAGCTAGGTATTTGTCATAAAATTAAGTAATCTTTGTTATTTGCAGTAGCAAAGAAGCTAGAATGGATACGCCCAAGGTGTTTAATATTCTTGAGAGGAATATATATATGTTTAAGAGTCATCCCTTCAAATCCACTAAAGATGACCTAGAGGGTGCATTCTTGCATACTCTAGTTGGTGTTCTTCATGTTGAAGACATCATGGCTTATAATGACAATAAGATTGTGTTTATAGGGACAAAAAAGATATTTCTTGAAATGTTAGGGTTATATAATGTAGATAAAACCCTAAGAGAATAATGTGGAAAGGTTCATGGGTTTCCTATAGTCAAATACATGGAAATATTTGATTTTGATGAACTAGACTGGATCAAAATTGTATTGATTAGAATTCATGATGAACTCATATGGATTGGTGGAACTCCAACTGAGATAACCAAAGAACTATTGCATGAGATCAGTGGTTTACCAATGAAATTCAAAATTCCCTCAGTAGAAAAGAATATCAGATTTGAAGTAGAAAAAATGACCAAAAGTAAATGGAACAAAAGAGAAATGATAGTAAATGACATCGTACAAGAAGATGTCAAGCTTGTTGCAAAGATATTGGGATACAAGTTTCAGTATAGTAGCAGAATAAATAGTGTATCAACCAGTTTTGTACATATGACATTTAAATGGTAGTAGAAGATGAAGAATATGACCTATGCGAGGTCCTAAGGTAACAATTAATGGAGAATTTGGTAGGAATAAAGAAGAACATGAAAAGAGACTTTAGATTTAGATCACTCATAATGTACATATTATTTCATATTATGAGAATATTTTCAAACATGTATCTATAGAAGAAGTGATCAGAAGAACACCATGCAGATGATCAGTGACTTCTATAGAAGAAGTGATGAGAAGAACAAGTATGTTGAAGTTGCAGGGATGATGAAACTATTTCAGAAACAAATGCATGAAATTGAAAGGATCCCTTGAGGACTAGTGGAAAAATACAAAAATGACATATATTTCATGGTAGAAACTGATAGAATATGCTTTGATGTAGTAGAACCTAGAACTTCTTAGTATACTCCTATAGGGTATGAAGTTGACTATACTATCCTATAACTTCATATTCAACATGTCTTACATTCAACCAAAGACCCCAATGTTCCAAGATGAGGTACATATGAAGAAAAATACTCAAAATTTAGGGAAGAATTAGTGAAGGGGAGAAGGGATAAGAAATTTGAACCTCTCATTGAAAAATTAGTTGGGTGGCATGGTATAACAAAAGAAGAGATGAAAATTGTCAGGGAAAAGATGGCAGAACTTGGGGAGAAGTACAAAATTCCACCTCCTCAATCTAACATAGAGGCACCTAAAATAGTGGAGGTTGAAGATAAAGATGAGAAAGAGAAAGATGATACTCCTAAACCTTGTAGGAGAACATCACAGAGATAGGAAACAAGAGATTCTACACAAGGCCAAACTCCTCCCAAAGCCAGACATAAGGTTATGGCTAGTAGACAAGGAAAGAAAAGGGAAACATTCGACACTCCTCCATCTTTTCATGAGAAAAATAAGGAGGAAAATACCATAGAAGAAGAAGAGTAAAATAAGGAAGTCCAAATGATGGAAAAAGAGAAAATAGAAGAACAAAAGAAAAAAGAGCAAGAAGAAGAAAATCATAGGAAATTTCAAGAGGATAATCTTAGGGCACTTGAAGTAGATAAGAAAAAGATAGAAGAAGATGAACAAAAGAAGGGATAGGATACACAGAAATATATTTAAGCCCTACCTCAAAGTTCTACAAAAGAGAGTGGTAAATGATGGTAAGATCAATTATATTGAGAAATATTTTGATAGATATGATGAAGAATATAAATGCAAAATAGAAGATATAGTTGTGGAGCACACTCTCACCTTTAAAAATAACTTAATTGAAATAGAGGGTCAAATAAGTAAGGACCTCTTTGAAATATTAGAAGGAAGAAATAAAATAGCTCTTGATGACTACATCAAGATGAGATAGGATATTTGTTGCACAATATGAAAAACATGATAGGGAATGATATGGGTGAATGTCTTGAGAAGATAAGGCCAAAGTTAAGAACCAAAATGAGGATCATCAAGTTTATGGCCTGGTAATATGAAGAAGTAGAATAGGAAACTCTTGACAAAGTTGGAAAACCACTTCTAGAAGAGAGACTTGATCTTGGTAATTCTACAAGGACTCCAAGCCCAGTAGTAATTTCTACAAATCCCACAAATGTAGAGAAGGCTGAAGATCCAAATGAAATAGAGGTAGTTGACACATCCCTACATGATTTCTTCATTGATAATGTTGGGATTTCACTTAATACACAACTGGATACATCTAATCCATTTCAAATGAGTCAAACCTTGACCAACATAGATGAAATAGTGAAGAATATTGGGTCTCCAAAGATTAGTCAATAATAATCAGCTGAAAAAGTGCAGCAAGCAAAGAAAACACTTGAAAAAGCATAGGGAAAAGAAGAATAAAAATGAATAGAAAAGGTAAAGAATCAAGAAAAATAAAAAGAAGTAGAAATAGAAAAGGAAGAAGAACTAGTAAAAGAAGAGGAACAACAAAAATAATTAGCAATCACCCCTTTTGCTACACCTAGTTTGTCAAAAAATGGCTCTCAATCACTTGCAATGAACTTTGAAGATATGAATGTCATAGATCTAATGCAATGGTCCGTACTTTCTTTTGCTAAATAAAAGGGTAAATCAGAGAAGAAGAATGAAAAAAATGCCAAGACAATCTCAAGAGCTACACAAGTTTTCAGTAAGTTTTTTACTACATCTCTCATACATAGTGAGATCCTATAAGTAGTCTAGATAATATTCTAAGTATAGTAGAACAAAATTTGGATACCTTAGAGGATTTAATAAGAATAAAAGTAGTAGATGACTTCAAAATGATAGGAATGAAAGATACTCTTGATGCGATTAAGAGTGATCTTAATACCTTGATTTTCACTGAAAGAGCAATCAAATCTTGTCTTAAGAATGGACAAGATCTATATAAGCTCTGTATGACTTCGCACAAGCATGTGGAGAGTATATCAGATATTATAGCTCAAGATGAAGAGGTTTTGATAAAAATCTCTAAGGATTTTTTAAATAATAAAATGTTGGACATAAGAAAGAGACAAAACTCATAAAATTCATATCTTACAACTTGAAAGAGACAAAATTCAGAAAAGATTCTTTAAATTAAGAAGATTTTTCACTCCAAAGGTCAATTTTTTGGAAAGCACCCATGAGGACATTCAACATGGCCTCAAAAAATTTCAAGAGTTAGTACCTACAGATGTAGAAGAAGCAGAAAAGGTCACATATGATCTCTATACACTAATTCGGGATGTGAAAATAATTAAGACAACTTGGAATGTAAACACGTAGACTTTAAAAAAAAAATACAAGGATGTGCTACAAAAAATTCAGTTGTGATCATGGACACCCTAATTTTTATTTTTTGGAACTTACTCGAGATGGTTTTGGAACCCTTTTCCATTAGTGTCAAAGAGGGAGAGATTGAAGAAAAAAAAATGTAAGAAACATGTAAGGAGAAAATAATGTAAAAGAAAACAAATATAAATAAAACAAATATTCTTTGTGAGATCATGTGTCAAATTTATGTGTTGCATTTCTATCAATATTTCCTTTTACATTTTTTTCTTGATGTTGCACTTAGTCATTTTTAACACTGAGTGTTGCCATCAATGCCAAAGGGGGAGATTTTTGGCAAGTGGTCAGCAAATACACACATATGCACATGTAGGTATTGTTAGGAATAGTCCCAAGAGATAATTGAGAGGGGCGCGGGGGGCGGGGGGCGGGGGGGGGGGGGGGGCTGAATCAGTTATCTACAAGATTCAATTCTTTATACAATTAAGTATACTTAAATATAAAGCATAAACACAATGAAAGAACACATGAACACAACACCAATATTTTAGTTACGGGGAAACCCAAATAGGTAAAAATGCTGGTTTGATTTGATATCGACTAATATTTTGTACTAGTGTATAATGATCCTTGTTAGAAGATCCTTTACCCTGTTAGGAATAGCTTTACAATATATTAAGTACAATAGACTTGGTCAAGGGTCAGACCCTATTAGCAGTCTTTTACAATTGTCCTTGTTAGGGGAGAGGACACACTATCTGATAGCTTACTCCTCAAAAGGGGTGAAGGCTACAACCTTCTGAATAACAGATACACACTATATTTGGATCTTGGTGAACTATGCTTTGACCTGATGTCTGGATTGGTTCAAATGTATAGCACAAATACTTTACTTGGTCACATAGACCTTCCTCTAATGGTTCAACACCTCACACACTCTACTCTGCTCTTCTTTAATGAACCATGAACCACACTCAAGCAATCACAAATGACTACCTATAAATATACTTCCTCTAAATGATATAATCAAGTTGTCCTATTATAACCACCTTGAAATCATAATAGAGAAACCATAACAAACTCCAACAAACATTTTGTTTTCTCTACTATGCACGCAACACATTCTGGGACCTATCTAATAAGATAATTGTAGACGCACGCTACACACTATCGGCTCTACCAAAATAACTGGATCTTTCTTATCAAGCTGAATTAACTGATGCACTCCTAACCAAACATCAATAACTCTCCTCTAAGCTTAACTCCAATGGCACATACCCTAAAGATAGGTGCAACTCAAGAAACAATAAAAATATCTGTTGGCTCTTCTGAATAAACATAGGAAACTACTACTGGTGAATAGTGTAACTTCACTTCTATTGAATATTTGACTATGTTTCCATAACTAAAACATCACTAACATGTATGCATCACATATCCAAGGGTGAAAGCCTCCATGACAACTGTATGGACATACATGCATAGAACATTGTCTATTACTCTATCAAGAACACTACTCACACAAGCTGCTATATAACCATCTGTACTAACAGTTAACCTTTGCGCCCATAATATCATGTTGATATCATGTGCATGCTACATATATAGAAATCTTACTATATAAGACTTCCACACATGCTACTTTCCATATGTTGTCATCAATGACAAACATATAGTCAGTACTGGTCTACTAGCAAATCTTCAACAATCTCCCCCTTTGGCATTGATGGAAACATGTGGAATGAAAAACCACCACCAACCCAAATGAACATTTCTTTTATAAAATTCTCCATTTCCTCTTCAAAACTCCCCCAAAGATCAATCCTTCATCTACTACAATATTTTCCCAACTTTCTCCATTTCCTCAACTGAACTATTGTCACAACTGAATACTGCTCCCCCTAAGTATATTACTCCTATTTTTCATGACTCTGTATATTACTCCCCCTTTGACATCAATGGAAAAGGGAACCATTCATTTTGAGCACTAGTACTACTCCTGAGGTAGAGTAGTCAAGCTTCCATCAATCCCTGAGGACTGATGCCTTTCCTTCTTCCTTCTAAGTAGAATCAAGGAAGGGAATTACTCCCAACTTCTCCCTGAGATACTCAAAAGTATGCTTAGGAAAGTGCTTTGTGAATATGTCTACCAATTGATCTTTAGTATTCACATAGTCCAACTTGACTTCTTTCTCTACCACTTTCTCTCTTAGGAAGTGATACTTGATTTCAATGTGCTTTGTCTTTGCATGCATCACAGGGTTCTTTGACATATTGATAGTGCTAGTGTTATCATAGTGAATAACAATAGGATAATCAATCTGAATTCCAAAATCCTTTATCATCTATTTGATCCAAACAATTTTAGAACAATTCAAGGCTACTGCAACATACTCCACTTTTGTTGTTGACTGAGAAATACAATTTTGTTTCTTTCTTGTCCAAGTGACAAGTCTATCACCAAGAAACACTGCTCCACCTGATGTACTCTTTCCATCATCAACACGTCCTGCCCAATCTGCATCAGTGTACACATGAAGCTCAACATTTTTTGAATCAAGATACCATAGACCATAGTATATAGTGCCTTGTAAGTATTTGAATATCCTTTTTACTGCCATGAGGTGAATTTGTTTAGGTTCTGCTACAAATCTTCCAACTATGCCAATGACATTGGAAATATCAGTTCTAGTCTGAGTAAGATAAATACATTTTCCAATCATAGACTTGTACAATGTTATATCAACTTCTAGTGAGTCATCTTCCTTTGTAAGCTTGCATCCAGTAATCATAGGTGTCCATATTGGATTGCAATCATCCATCTTGAATTTATTTAATATTTCCTTCACATACTTGGACTAATTAATGAATATAACTTTCTCTGTTTGTTGCACATTCAATCCCACAAAGTACTTGATAGGACCAATCATACTCATCTCAAATTCATTCTACATATCTTTAGCAAATTCAACACTAAGTTTTTCATTACCTCCAAAGATAATGTCATCAACAAATATAGCTACAAGTAACAAACTTTCAGATGTCTCTCTAATGAATAGATTATAATTTTCTGCTCCTTTCTTGAATCCAATCTTTGTTAGGTATCCATCTAGTCTCTCATACCATGCTCTAGGGGCTTGCTTAAGTCCATAGAGGGCCTTCTTCAATCTGCATACCATATCAAGTCTATTTAATAAGGTGAATCCTTTTGGCTACTTAATGTATACTTCTTCTTTTAAATCTCCATTCAAGAATGCTGACTTGACATTGATCTGATAAACTTTGAAGTTTTTGACTATATCATAAGCTAGAAATAACTTAATAGCTTCTAATCTACTCACAGGTGCAAATGTGTCTAAATAATCAATGCCTTCTCTTTGTGCATATCCTTTACATACTAACCTTGCTTTGTTTCTTACTATAGTACCATCTTCATTCATCTTATTTTTGAATATCCACTTTGTTCCAATCACATTCTTATCACTAGGTCTTGGGACCAGTTCCCAAGTGTACTTTTTAAGAATTTGATCAAGTTCTTCTTTCATAGCATCGTGCCAATCAAAATCATTACAAGCATCTTCAACACTTAAAGGTTCAATCTGAGATAGTAAACATACCACATCACTGCTAGCTGAGTTCTTTACTTGTGATCTTTTTAAGACTTTGCCGCTTTGATCTCCAATGATGTCTTTCTTGGAATGGTTTCTAGATGTAAAATTTAGAACTTTAGTTGATGCAAACTCATCAACCTCAGGAGTTTCTTCTTCACTAGTCTTAGGGTCATTTAATAACACATCAATACTATCAAACATTTCTTCAATAACTGTCTCACTAGAAGAGGGTCTGGGTTCTTCTTCAATCATGGGTGAGTAATCATGATATCTTTCTTGAACCATAAACTTTTCATCAATCTTAACATGAGCACTTTCAATAATCTTTTTCAATCTTAAATTGAAACATCTATAAGCTTTACTTTTATTAGAGTAACCAAGGAAAATACCTTCATCACTTCTTCCATCAAAATTTCCTATTGCTTCATCCCTCTTGATGTAGCACTTGATTCCAAAGATTCTAAATTATTTTACTATGGGAACATTACCAAACCATAGCTCATATGGTGTTTTGTCAGTGCTAGGCCTTAATTGAATTCTATTGATGGTCTAGACTTGTATATTGACCGCATTTGTCCAATAGGTGTGTGTAACTTTTCCTTCAATCATGATGGTGTGCATTGTATCAAGGATGATCCTATTTATTTTCTCTATAATTCCATTCTACTGAGGTGTTCTAGGTGCACTTAACTATCTCTTGATGCCATGTTCTTTGTAGTACTCATAAAATCTATCAGAGATGAATTCTCCTCCTCTATCCGATCTCAAACATTTTATCTTTAATCCAGATTCATTCTCAACCTTAGCTTTGAATATTTTGAGCTTATCAAATGCTTCTAACTTATCCTTTAATAATAGAACCCACATCATCCTAGTATAATCATCAACAAAAAAAATGAAATACCTTTCACCATAGTATGATCTTGTTTGAGTTGGACCACATAGGTGTGTATGGATTAGATTCAACTTGTTTTCTACTGAATTATGCTTTCTCTTGAATGAATTCCTTCCATGCTTTCCCATCACACATTCCTTGCATATAGTATCAATTGGCTTTGCTATTCTAGGTAGATCTCTTACTGCCTTAACATTTCTTATCTTTACTATGTTATCAAAATTGATATGACATAGTCTTTTATGTCACAACCAACTATCATCAACTTTAGCAACAAAACAACTTGGTTCTAAATTGAGTTGGAAAACATTACCTCTTGTCTTTGAGCTTGATGCAATCATAACACCATCCTTGTTGTTAATGATGCATTTTTCATCTTTGAACTCCAACTGATATCCTTTTCTAAGTAACTGTCCAACATTGAGAAGGTTATGTTTCAAACCATCAACATAGAGAACATCATCAGTACTATTCTTTCCATCTAAGGTGATGGCTCCTCTACCAACTATTGGTTTAGGAGTGTTGTCTCCAAATCTAACCATGCCACCATTTTATTTGTCTAGATGAACATATCTACCTTTATCACCTATCATGTGATGTGAACAACCACAATCTATAATCTAGTCTGTCCTTATATCTACTTGGGAAATCAATGTTAGCTCTTGTTTCTCTTTCACATCTTTATGTTATGTCTTATTATTCATTTTTTCTACAATAGCAATGAGTCAAATTTATTCTTCACCTAATTCCTCATTTGAAACTCCATCTCAAGCAAAGTAACATTCCTTAGAGTACTTAGGCTTGTAATCCTTTTTGAACTTTCTAGCTCTAGTGGGACACTTAGATGCAAAGTGACCTATCTTATTACATGAAAAGAACTTAAATGGAAATTGACCTTCATATTTTCCTTTTCCTTTCTTTTCTCTTTTAGAAATCATAGAAATAAAATAATATAAAGTTTTCTCTTCATCATCATCATCAAAATTACCAGAAGTGTTTGCAGATTTCTTACCATGAATTATTGCTTTGAAGGCTGTCTCACTTTTAGGTTTTGTCTTCAATCTTGAAATCTCAAAAGCTAAATTTTTTTTGATCAAGGTCTCTCTCTTGAAATTAGATGTAAGCTGCATGTTCTCATCCAGGATGTTGATCTTGCTTTCATATTCTGGAGTGAGAGTAGTCATCAACTTGTCCATAAGATCTTCATCTAAGATCTCTCCACCATTGTTCCTGATTCCAGCAACTGCTTCATTGATCCTTTGATTATAAGCTCTGATGTTTTCTTCAGGAAACATCTCTAATGCATTGTATCTTTTCTTCCATGTCTTTCTACACGCATCCTTTTCTTGTTTGTCTCCTTCAAATATGTCTCCTAGGTACTTCCATATCTTGTGGGCTATATCTACCTTCTTTATCTCTGAAAATTCACTATCAGATAGGGAGTTGAAAAGAGATTCTTTGGCTATTGCATTTTGATGAAATAATTCCTTTTGTGTTTTAGTAGCATCATCCTTTCCAAGGTCTTCTAGGGTAGGTATCTTGCCAACTTTGACAGTTACATTAAAAACTTCAAAACCAATGCACTGAAGATGAGTCACCATCTTGTTCTTCCAATCAAGATAATTCTCTCCATAGAACTTAGGACTCTCTTTTCTAAAGTATCTCATTTGATCAACCTCAACCTGTTAAACTTTCTCTCTGAGGCACTTGGCTCTGATACCAATTGTTAGGAATAGTCCCAAGAGATAACTCAGAAGAGGGGGTGAATTAGTTATCTACAAGATTCAATTCTTTATCCAATTAAGTATACTTAAACATAAAGCATAAACACAATGAAAGAACACATGATCACAACACCAATATTTTGGTTACAGGGAAACCCAAATAGGTCAAAACCCTAGTGTGACTTGATACCCACTAATATTTTGTACTAGTGTATAATGATCCTTATTAGAAGATCCTTTACCCTGTTAGGAGTAGCTTTACAATATATTAAGTATAGTAGACCTAGTCATGAGTTGAACCCTATTAGGAGTCTTTTACAGCTATCCCTGTTAGGGGAGATGTTGCACTATCCAAGAGCTCACTACTCAAAGGGATGAAGGCTACAACCTTCTGAATAACAGATACACACTATATCTGGATCTTGGTGAATTGCGCTTTGACCTGCTATCTAGATCAGTTCCAATGTATAGCACAAATACTTTACTTGGTCACATGGACCTTCCTCTGATGGTTGAACACATTGCACACTCTACTATGTTCTTCTTTAATCAACCATGAACCACACTCAAGCAATCACGAATGACTCCCTATAAATATCTTTCCTCTAAATGATATAATCAAGTCAGCCTATTAGAACCACCTTGAAATCATAATAGAGAAGCCATAACAAACTCCAACAAACATTCTGTCGACTCTACTATGCACGCAACACATTCTGGGACCTATCTAATAGATAATTGTAGATGCATGCTACACATTGTCGGCTCTACCAAAACAACTAGATCTTTCTTCTCAAGATGAATTAACTCATGCACTCTAAATCAAACATTAAAAACTCTCCTCTAATTTTAACTCCAATGGTGCATACCCTAAAGATAGGTGCAACTCAAGAACCAATAAAAATCTATGTCAGCTCTTTTGAATAAACACAGGAAACTACTACTGGTGAATAGCGACTGCATAACTTCACTTCTATTGAATATATAACTATGTGTCCATAACTAAAACATCACTAACATTTCTACATCACATATCTAAGGGCACAAGCCTCCATGACAACTGTACGAACATCCATGCACAGAACATTATCTGTTACTATGTCAGGAACACTGCCGACACAAGCTACTATATAATTGTTTGTACTAATAGTTAACCTCTGCACCCATGATATCATGCTGATATCATGTCCATGATACATATATAGAAACTTCCACACATGCTACTTTCCATATGTTGTCATTAATGAAAAACATACAATCAGTACTAGTCTGCTGGAAAATCTCCAATAGGCACATGCACATATGGAATGTTGTCATTAATGGAAACATTTAATTTATGATTTCACATATTGGATATCACTAATATGTTTCTATGTAGTTGATGAAAGAAAAATGCCTAAGTCCACAGACTGTTCATGTGACCTAGTCTGACAGAAAAGATTAGCGGTCCTCACAAAAGCCTCCTCAAGGCATGTGATCTAGGATACATATTGAAAATACATAAATGAATATATGTGTAAGGTTTCATGTGTTAATATGGAAATATCAAAGAAATATGTTGATTTGATTGGATGTGAAGAAATTAAACAAGGTATAACTTGTTGGTGATCACTAAGGCCAACTTTGTGAGTGATTAAAAAGTTATATTTGGATACGGTCTTGGATCTAAGGTTGACTAAGGATGTTAATTAAGCATGCAAATGTTCATTAAATAATATTATGTTTTTCTAGAGTTAAGTCGACTAGATTTTGTAATATGCCTCTAACAAGGTATAAGTATATAGACACTTTTGCAATTGTGTAAGATGTGGATGGTGATGATAATAATGGATTCTAACTATAAAGTCATCTAAGGAGAACTAAAAAGATCAAGGGAAAGGAGAATAAGAGGAGTTCTTCAAGGAATACTTTTATAACTCTTTGTATTTAGGATAGAAGATTGATTGTAAGTGATGTTGCACCTATTGTACACCCCCAATAGGGTTTGATTTCCTTTAACATGGATAGACTCCTAATAGGGTCGGTCCCTTAGCTAGGACCTGCCTATTGTAATACTCAGCTCCTACCAAGATCATAACTATTAACAGGTTTATTATACCTATAATGAAGATATTTGTGGGTACCATACCCACTGGGATTTTTCCCTTAACAGGGTTTTCCTTGAAAAAAATATGGTGTTGTCAATTCTTCAATGTTTGTTTATGTTGCATGATTATTTATCTTGTGTTATATCTTTATATGTTGTTTGAGGAAAGTAAATAAATTTGAGAATTCAGTAAAGTACTATAACACTGATTCACCCCCCTATCAGTGTTAGAAAATCCTAACACACATAGATCTATATGGATCAAATCTAACTTATTCCTGGCTGAAAAATAGTTTCTATGAAAGCTACTTCTTTTCTGCTTTCCCATTATACATTCTCTACACTTTGTGTTAGTTGGCTTCAAAATCTTATGTAGATCTCTGACAACATTAGTGCTACTTTCTTTTATAATATTATCAAAGTTTATATGACAAAACCCTTCTATGCCGTAACCAAATATCACAAAATTAAGCAAAAAAAAACTTACTTTAGTAGAGTTCAACTGAAATACATTACCTTGTGTCTTTGTACAAGATTTTATCAGATCTCTTCTAGCACTTATAATTGTATAGTTTCCATCCTTGAATTATAGATGGTAACCCTTCTCTACCAATTGATGAACACTCAATAGATTATATTTGAATCCATCAATAAAAAAACATCACTGTTATTTTTACCATTAAAACTAGTAGATCACCTTCCAATGATTGTCCTAGGAGTATTATCACCAAGCCTCACAACACCACTATCATACTTTCTTAAATCAACAATTTTTTCTTTATCACAATTCATGTGTTGTGAGAACCCAATGTCTATGATCCAATCAGCTTTCTTCTCAACATGAGACACTAATTATTTTTCTTCACGGATAGGTTCTTCCTCTTTAATTTCCAAAAAACTAAGTATATCATTTATATCTCCATATTCATCAGATGCCCCATCACAAACATAGTAGCACTCCTTGTCTTTCATATATTTATCATACTTAGGTTTATGTGTAGGAACTCTAGTTGGACATCTAGAAGGAAAATAAACAAGCTTATTACAATTAAAGAACTTTAAAGGTAATTTTCCTTCAAACTTACCATGACCTTTCCTTTCTCTTCTTGTGATCATGGCTAGGATCTTTTCATCTACTCTATATAATTCTAATTATTCAATTTTCTCATATTTCTCATCATATTCTTCCAATTCTTTATTATATTTTCTTTTTCTGTTAGAACTTGCAAGACTTGTTCCTACTTTCCTATCTTTATGTACTATCCCTTTGAATGTTGTTTCAAATTTTGGTAAATCCTCCTTAAGTTTTGTGGTCTCAAATGTTGTTAGCTTGGATGCTAAAAATTCTTTTGTGAAATTATTAGTTGGATTAATGGTCTCCTCTATGGCATGCACTTTAGTTTTGTATGTTGGTGTCAAAGATCTCATAATATTTAAAATGAATTCATCCTCAGTGTAAGTTCCTCTAGTATTCTTGATCCTGGTCACTCATTTTGTAACACTTTGAAAACACATCCCTATTGTTTAATCTTCTTTCATCTGAAGTGTCTCCATCATTTCTCTCCAATTCTAAACTTTGGCTCATTTAGTGTATGTATCTCCTTCATACAAAGCTATCAACCTTTTCTATATATGATGCTCTTTGTCTAATCTTTGATTTTAGAGAATTCACATTTAGATAATGCACTTATCAGTGCTTCTTTGGCTACCATATTGTACTTAAAAATCTTCTTCTCATGATCACTTGTCGTAGGATCTTTCAAATCATCTATAGTCTTGAGTAATGCATCTTTCTTATTTACTAACCAATAATCCAAGCCCAAACATAAAAAATGAGTATTTTTCTTGTCTTTCCATGCATCAAAATTCTCTACATCAAACTTGGGATTTTCTTTCTTAAAGTAAGACACCTTGGATATTTTTCCTCATGTGGTCAAGAAATCTCCCGAGGACAAAGAGCTCTAATACCAATTGTTAGAATAACAATGTCTAAATCAACTAACAAGGGCAGGGTTGAATCAATTGATGCAAACTTATTAAACTTAATTCTAAATATAAACCTTATAAACAATGTAAAAAAAACAAAACATTTCAGAAAACACTAACATCAACAATTGTTTTTGAGGAAAATCCTGTTAAGGGAAAAACCCCAGTGGGTATGGTACTAATAAATTAGTACTATAAGTATACTAACATGACAAAGAGTTCTATACCTCTTAGGAGATGATTAAGTACAATAGTACAATCCTTTTTAGAGGAAAAAACCTATTAGGAGTCACAACCTTGTTAAAGGTTTTTACAAATGGCTCACATCCTGGTCAGTTGACAAAGGGAAGGTTAAACGTAGCTTTAGGACTCACTATCCAAAGTTTTGAAAGATTTACAAAAGAACTATTTGAACTGACTTCTAGAACTAGCCTCTACCAAGACAATGTCCTCCTTGTGCCTCAATGCACAACATCTAATCCACATCATCATTCATTGACACTCACAAGCTCACACATCATATCTCTTACTTGATTGCTAAGGAAAGACTTCCTTATATACAAGTTACATTCACAATTCTTGTGTCGGCCAATTATAGGACCTTTCCCATAAAACATTACATAGACCCATGTGAAGATACACACATCATCCTTAACAATATTGCAATAGTTATAAATCATGAAATAGTTACCCGCAACACTAATCCATGCATAAATGATTCAAGAACATGGTACTACTCTTTGGTCATCTTCTAAATAGACCTTCGTTGAGGTACACATCACATATGATGTCAATAATCACACTAGTTCTCTATAATCACACAATAGAATCTCCCATGTGTCTTGCAACATTCCCCAATATCATAATGTTTAATTCATTTCCACACTAAAGTTATATTCTAACTACTAAGAACATCTTTGTGTGTTTCCGAGTCACTAGCCTTGTAACCAATCTTTTCTAATTCATCCATAAATAGAGAAAATGAGAATATAAACATATGAGAACAAAACCATGAGTATTAAACATGTTATTCTACATATATCTCAGTTCACAAGCGCTAAGTCTCCATACATTGTCTTTAAAACTCTTGATAACCTATCTATCTAGTCTATCTATAACTTATGGATTACCTTACTGAAACATATGTTGACATTAATGAAAAAATGATGAATGCCACTAAATTGGGCTCTAAAAATCCCAATAGATTTTCATAAATTTAACTAGTGCACCATGAAATCTTACTTGTTAGAAAATTACAATAACCATTCTTAGGTTACACCTAGCTAAGTGTATAAATATTCCAGTTAAGAACTTAAAAAGTCTTGTTAAAGACTACCCTATCAAGGGATTTCAAATCCTTCTATGAAGTGAACTTGTTAGAGGATTTAAACTTCAGATCATGTAAAAGATCTTGTGCCCCTTGTTAGTAGTGACATTTTTAAAGGATTTAGCTTGCTAATATGTTAGAATCAAAAAATGAAGAATGACCTGATATTTACACTAAATGCATTATGGATCCAATATAGTCTTAATCAATTGCACTACTAGAGAACTTTACTGCCTTTGTATTGTCTTCAAAAATATTTTTCAATCACCATATACCATCACAACATCATCCAATTTACTTCTTAGTGATTTTCTTAACCATTTATATACTTTTCATAGGTTGGTTCTATAACCCTTGTCTAACACCTTAACTCAATCTCTAACTCCAGATCTAGTTGACTTTATCTTGCTTACTATGTCCATACAAATTGACTAGACACATAGTACATAATTAATTTGATCCTTCTACGCCATCATTAAATATGTTCTCTTGACATAAATAAAGCATGTTGCTACAAATCATCACATTCCAACACACTCATGTTACAAAAACATATATTTCCTTCATCAAAACACCATTAATCTCTGTCTTTGGAATTGATGGCAACATATGGAAAATTTGACTATGTAAAAACTATACATGATACATAAATCCCCCTAACAAACTACTATTAATCACTATTCTCCCCTTTGAAAACAATGACAAAGGTGTTATTAGATATGCAAAAACAAATTTTTTATGTATCTACAGTAGTATATGTTAGGAATGGGAACACTAAGAGGGGGGGGTGAATTAGTGTTCACTATATCTTTATAATTTCTTAACTCTTGAATCTTAATTTGAATACTTAAGTACAGATATGAAAATCAATGTAAACAAGATAAACAATCACAACACATAACACAAATATGGTTATGGAGAAACCGAAATAGGTAAAAATCCCAGTGGGAATTGAAACCCACTAAGAATTGCAATAGTGTTTTATGATCCTTGTTAGAAGATCTGCAACCTTGTTGGGAGTTGTTCTTTACAATGCTTTTAGTACAGTGACCTGGTCAAGGGTCAGACCCTGTTAGGTGTCTTTTACAATAACCCTATTAAGGGCAGGGACACACTGTCCTAGAGCTCACTGCTCAAGTGATGAAAGCTATATATATATATATATATATATATCTATATGTATATGTATATATATATATATATATCTATATGTATATATATATATATATATATATCTCTATATATATATATATATATCTCTATATGTATATATATATATATATGTATATATATATATATATATGTATATATATATATATATATATATGTATATATATATATATACATACATACATATATATATATATATATACATATATATATATATATATATATATATATACATATATATATATATATATGTATATATATATATATATATATATATATATATATATATATATATATATACATATACATACATATACATATATATATACATATAAATATACATATACATATACATATAAATATATACATATACATATATATATATATATATATATATATATATATATACATATATATATATACACATATATATATGTATATACATATATATATACATATATATATATATATACATATTTATATATATCTATGTATATGTAGATATATATATATCTATGTATATCTATTTATATATATATCTATATATGTATATACATATATATATGTGTATATATATATATATATATGTATATATATATATATATATATATATATATATATATATATATATATATATATATATATATATATATATATATATATATATATATATATATATATATATATATATATGTATGTATGTATTGTATGTATATATTGTTGGAAACAATTGTCTGAAGAAAATTGCTACTCAAATTATGTATTGTCTTTGATGTCACACAATGTCATAGTCCGCAACAATCAGTACCTACCGAGCTCAGTCGGTTTGCCTGGCATTAAAATTAGTGTTTACCGAGTTCACTCAGTTATCAAAGAAAAATCAGCATTTACCGAGTTCACTCGGTTATCAAAGAAAAATCAGCATTTACCGAGTTCACTCGGTTGTCAAAGAAAAGTTAGCATTTATCGAGTTCACTCGGTTATCAAAGAAAAAGGATTATCAGTGTTTACCGAGTTCTCTCGGTCTCCAAAAGATTGTAGAAAATTTTATTATGGTCACCGAGCACTGTCGGCCCTTGAAGGATCTTTGCAAATAAAGTTTGCTTAATTCAGCCGACTGTTATACTAAGTAATGCCGATTTGACAAATCTGAAATCATATAAATAAAAGGTCAAGTGTGAAAAATAAAGGAGAGATATAGAAGAAGATATATAGAAGAAAGACAGGAAAGGTGTGTGCGGAATTATGAAGGATGACCAGATATCCTTGAGGAGCAGCAGAGATATATTCGATCAGGAAGGATCTCACTTATATAGAACAGAGATCTGTAATCAGCAAGGCAGTTGCATTATTATATAGGTCATTTTCATTGTTACCTTTTTATCATTGTAACAGTGA
>BSBK01013272.1:0-5000 GCA_027943335.1 Chamaecyparis obtusa
TGGGCCCACCCCTGTGTAAATCATAAGGAAGTGATGACTTCCATATGATTGTCACTTGTCTACCTAGTGGGCATTGTATTGATTTATCTAGTATTACCTAAAAGACAAAAGAACAAAAAACAACATTCAGTGATGAAAATGACCGACACATGATCAATGACTAACTCCTAGGTCCTAGGTTTGCATTTCATTTTGCATTTTGCATGATTGCTTTTATCTCACGATTTCACAAATCAACTTGAACACTTAATGATTCTCCAAAACTATGCTAAACATGACACAAGGACTGAGCTTTGTACGACGGTCCCCTAAAATTGAACCAACAAGTAGTCAGCATCCTGGGTTACACATCCATTTTGACAAAATATTGAGCACTTGTCTTCATCAATACCTGCAAAATATATCATGTGTATCATTGCATTTACATTACATAATCATTTCATACATACATGAATAAGGCATGAACAAATCATACATTTCCATCTATCATTACATTGCATAATCCATACATTTGAAAGAAATCATTGCATTGCATATTCCATACATTCTACCTAATCAAAGTATTTAACGCATTTGCATCACATGATATAATCATCATAAATAAAATGACAAGTGAATATGTATGTACATATATATATATATATATATATATGTACATATATATATACATATATATATATGTACATATATATATACATATATATATATGTACATATATATATATATATGTACATATATATATATATATGTACATATATATATGTACATATATATATACATATATATATATATGTACATATATGTGTGTGTGTGTATATACATACATACATACATACATACATACATACATACATATATATATATATATATATATATATATATATATATATATATATATATATATATATATATATATATATATATATATATATATATATATGTGTGTGTGTGTGTGTGTGTGTGTGTTTATATATATATATATGTATATATATATGTATATATGTATGTATATATGTATACATATATACATATGTATACATGTATACATATATACATATGTATATATATATGTATACATATATATATATATATATATATGTATACATATATATATATATATATATATGTATATATATATACATATATATAGATATATCTCTATATATATATTGATGCAGGAGCATCCTGGGTGTAAGAGCAATCTTGCATCACCCAAAAAAAAAAAAAAAAAATTTTGTTTTTATATTCAATAAGGGATATTTTGTGCAGAGCTGCTATTTATGGAAAGTTACTATTTTAGGTAATTTTCGTATGTGCTCAGAATGATCTGATTTCTTTTTTGGAGGTTCATTTTGGCCATATAAGTCTGCCAGTATAGTTTCATTACCAGATCAAGTGTATATTGGAAGATATTGAAGATTTTCGGTATTGGCAGTAGGGTACAAAAACTTTGAACTTAGTTTTGAAGGCTTTAGAGGCCCCGGATGAGGTCAAAAATTTGGGTGACAAGCACTTGCGCCGGTCAAGCCTGTAGAGCACTTCGTGGCATTTTCGAAATGGGGTTATAATAGCCGATCGGGTCAACTGGTGATGACTTATGGTCTTCGGAGTTGGGCCACCTGAAATGGCAGAAAATAATTTTCTTCAAAATTTCTGTTCGGGTTTCAAAGGTTATCTTGAGCCGACTATGATGTAATAAAATGTAAAATAAAATAATTCTAAGTTTGGTCGGCCTTATTGGCTAAAATTATGGAACCTTCCCAGGCGGTGGAAAAATTGCCTATATAAGGAAGGCTGTATTATTGTCTTAGGCAGTTCAGAATAGTTCTGGGTAGTAGATCTGGGTAATAGTTCGAGGCTTTGTCTTATAGAATATTGTAAGGGAATGCCCATGTGGCTTTGCATATTGTAATTCTGAAAGTTTGTAATTCCACATTTGTGGAGATAATAAGAAGCCAATTTTTTGTTCTTGCATATTGTTGTTGTTTCTCTATTTCTATTATGTGTTTGTGGTATTAAGGGGAGCACCCTTCATCAAGTGGTATTAGAGCGGGAGTTATTGAGTGTGTAAACAGATAGCTGACTGTGAGACAGTTTGCACCAGGACTGTGGTTAGGGTTTCAGCGCGCATCGCAAAAATACCTCCACGAAGAGAGCATGGCGGAAGAGCTGGTGCTGTGACACCTGAGGTTAGAGAGCTGCAGAGATAAGTGCGAGCATTGCAAGAAGAGATTCACAGAGGAATGAATCTTAATGTCAGAGACGAAAGCGAGGATGAAGCCGAAGAAGAAGATCAAGAAGGAGAAGTTGAAATTGTGAACCAGGAGGAAGAAAGACTTTTTCGAGCAATTTTCAAGATTGGGAAAAGACCAAAGATTGAGGTTCCTACATTTTCTGGAAATCTTAACCTAGAGGAATTGATCGACTGGATCAATGAATGTAAGGAATATTTTGAGTACAAAGATGTTGAGGATCCTGATAGGGTCAAATTTGCGAAGGCCAGACTGAAAGGTCATGCAAAGATCTGGTGGCAAGAAATTCAATTGGAGCGAAATAGAAGAGGGAAAGATAAAATCACAAGATGGGATCGGATGGTGGATAAATTGAAGTGATAGTTCATTCCTGTTGATTATGAGCTTGACCTACTGAAGAAAATGCAGAGTTGGAAGCAAGCAGGAAGATCTGTTCAGGAGTATACAGAGGAGTTCTATCGACTTCTCATCAGAATAGGCCATGCAGAAGCTGATAAAGAGAAAGTTGCTCGATACCTTAATGGGTTAAGGCCAAGCATTCAGGAGGAGCTGAATCTGGTTCGAATGAATAGTATTGAAGAGGCATACCAGTTTTCCTTAAAAGTAGAGGAAAAGCTGAACAAGAAGTTTGAGAGCAGACAAAACGGAAGAGGTCGCGGTGGACGATCTGGTGGACGGTCATATGGTGGCCGAAATGAAGATCCGAAAAAGAAGGATGAGGCCAGTAGCAGTTAGAATCAGCGAGGAAATAATTCCAATCGCTTCCAGGATCAGAATAATAGAGATAAGAGAGGAAGAGGAAGAGGACAAGGATCTAGAAGAGGTGGCTTCCATGGAACATGTTTTCACTGTGGAGAAGAAGGTCATAGGGCATTTGAATGTCCTCAGCACCAAGGCAGAATAGACAGGAGAAATGAAAGCTAGGCCAGAGTTGCACATGTAGATGAAGATGCCAGATCATCAAATTCTGAAGATGCTGAAAGAGGAGAAACGTTGATTAACAGAAGAGTCCTGTTGAGTGGTGAGAATGAACCTGAGCAAAGGAGGGGCCTGTTTCGCACTAGGTGCAAGTGTGAAGGTAAATGTTGTGATGTGATTATTGATAGTGGAAGCACTGACAATTTGGTGTCAGAAGAGATGGTGACAAAGTTGAAGCTCCAGAAATAGAAACACCCACATCCATATCGGATTTCCTGGGTACAGGATGACCACAAGGTCATGGTCAATGAACAATGCCTGGTGAAGTTTAAGATTGGCGGATACTAAGATGAGGTATTGTGTGATATCATATCTATGGATGCATGTCATATGTTGTTGGGTAGACCATGACAGTTTGACAGATGTGCTGTACATGATGGTCGTGCGAATACCTATTCTCTGACAAAGGATGAAGTGCGACATAAGCTAAAACCATTAAAGGAGACTGAAGAAAAGGTATGTGGTAATGCAAGGATAACTTTTGTTGATGGAAGAAATTTCCTAGATGGTATGAAGCATGAGCATGTATGTTTTGCTTTAATTCCAAAAGCTGGTAAAGAGGAAGTAGAAGATGTCCCTGTAGAAGTTGTAGATTTGTTGAATGAGTTTCAGGATATTATATCTGATAACATACCTGATGGATTACCACCAGTCAGGAAGATCGGTCATCAGATGGACTTGATTCCAGGAGTGAGTTTGCCGAATAAGGCAGCACACAGAATGACACCTGCAGAAAGTGAGGAGTTGAACAAACAAGTACATGAACTATTATAGAAAGGATTGATCCGTGAGAGTCTGAGTCCCTGTGCTATACCAGCGGTATTAGCACCAAAGAAAAATGGAGAATGAAGGATGTGTACAGATTCTAGAGCAATAAACAAGATCATAATCAAGTACAGGTTTCCATTACCATGAATGGATGATATTATGGACTGTTTGAGTGGAGCTGTGTATTTCTCAAAAATAGATCTAAAGAGTGGATATCATCAGATCCGGATCAGAGAAGGAGATGAATGGAAGACTACCTTCAAAACAAAGGAAGAACTATATGAGTGGTTAGTCATGCCTTTTGGGTTAACCAATGCACCGAGTACTTTCATGCGGCTCATGAACGAGGTTCTGAAAGAATTTCTGGGTAAGTTTGTCATTGTTTACCTAGATGATATTTTGATCTTTAGTAAGATATTGGATGAGCATATGATGCATATTCGTATGGTATTTGAGAAGTTGAGAGAAGAAAAATTGCTGATTAATTTGAAGAAGTACAATTTTGTGAAGAAAGAGTTGGTGTATTTGGGGTTTGTAGTTTCAGGAGAAGGTCTAAAAATAGACCCAGAGAAGGTACAGGCTATCCTTGAATGACCTACGCCAAGGAGTGCTACTGAGGTAAGATCTTTTCATGGTCTAGCTAGCTTTTATAGAAAGTTTATCAAAAATTTTAGTAGTATTTGTGGACCCTTGACTGAAACAATGAGAGGAGATAGAAAAGAGTTTAAGTGGACTAATGGGGCAGAAAAGAGTTTTCAATTGTTGAAACAAAAAGTTACAGAACAACCTGTTTTAGCACTTCTAGATTTTAATAAGGTGTTTCAAGTAGATTGTGATGCTAGTGGTACTGCAATAGGAGCTGTTATGAGCCAAGAAGGTAAACCTGTTGCTTATTTCAGTGAGAAGTTAAATGATGCCAAGAGGAAATATTCTGTTTATGATCAAAAATTTTATGCTATAGTTCAGGCATTAAAGAAGTGGAGACATTATCTACTTCCTAAG